>PVIW01007542.1:0-71477 GCA_004026585.1 Noctilio leporinus
ATATAGTCTCATTTGTTGATTCGTTCTTTGATTTCCTTTGCCCTTGGTGAAGTATCAGTAAACATATTTTTGCGTAGGATATCCAAAAGTTTACTGCTTATATTTTTCTCCAAGTCCTTTATGGTGGCACTGCTTATGTTTAAGTCCTTTATCCATCTTGAGTTTATTTTGGTGAATGGTGTAAGTTGGTGGCCTAGTTTTATCTTTTTGCATGTTGCTGTCCAGTTCTCCCAACACCATTTGTTGAAGAGACTATTTTTACTCTATTTGATGTTCCTTCCCCCTTTGTCAAATATTAGTTGACCATAGAGTCCTGGGTTAATTTCTGGGCTCTCTATTCTGTTCCATTGATCTATATGTCTATTCTTATGCCAGTACCATGCTGTTTTGATGACAGTAGCCTTATAGTATTGTTTGAAGTCCAGTATTGTGATTCCTCCTACCTTGTTCTTCTTTCTCAAAATTGCTGTGGCTATTTGTGGGCGTTTTTGGCTCTATATAAATTTTTGAAGTATTTTTTCTATTTCTGTGAAGTCTGTCATTGGTATTTTAATTGGGATTGCATTGACTCTGTAGATTGCTTTGGGTAGTATGGACATTTTAATGATGTTAATTCTTCCCATCCATGAACATGGTATATGCTTCCATTTATTTGTGTCTTCCTTAATTTCTTTCTTCATTGTTCTGTAGTTTTCTGAGTTCAGGTCTTTTACCTCCTTGGTTAAGTTTATTCCTAAGTACTTCATTTTTCTTATTGTTATGGTAAACAGGATTTGTTTTCTAGCTTCTATCTCTGATGTTTCATTATTGGTATGAAAAAGTTCTTTTGGTTTCTGAATATTGACTCTCTATCCAGCTGTTTTGCTAACTTTGCTTTTTAGGTCAAGTAGGTTTTTGGAGACTAACAGGTTTTGTATGTACACTATCATGTCATCTGCAAATAATGACCGTTTTACTTCCTCCTTTCCAATTTGGATACCTTTGCTTCCTTTTTCTTGTTTGATAGATATGGCTAGAACTTCCCAAACAATGCTGAACAGAAGTGGAGAGAGTGGATAGCCTTGTCTTGTTCCTGATCTTAGGGGGAAAGCTTTTAGTTTTTACCCACTGAATATAATGTTGGCTGAAGGTTTCTCATATATGGCCTTTATTATGTTGAGGTATGCTCTCTCTCTTCCCATTGTGCTGAGCATTTTTATCATATTTGGTTTCTATACTTTATCAAAAGCTTTTTTAGCATCTATTGACATGATCATATGGTTTTTGTCTTTCATTTTGTTTATGTGGTGTATTACTTTATTGATTTGCCAGTGTTGTACCATCCTTGCGTCCCTGGGATGAATCCCACTTGACCATGGTATATGATTTTTTACTGTACTGTTTGATCCAGTTGGCCAATATTTTGTTGAGGATTTTGGCATCTAGGTTCATCAGTGATGTTGCCGTGTAGTTCTCTTTCTTAGTTGTGTCTTGATCTGGTTTTGGAATTAGAATTATATTGGTTGGCCTCATAGAGTTTGGGAGTCCTCCCTCAGTTTGGATTTCCTGGAATAGGATGAAAAGGACAGGAGTTAGTTCTTCTCTAAATGTTTCGTAAAATTCACCTGTGTAGCCATCTAATCTGGAACTCCTGTGCATTGGAAGTTTTTTGATTATTGCTTTAATTTCACTAGTTGTTATTGGTTTATTCAGGCTTTCTGCTTCTTCTGGATTCAGTTGTGGTAGATTATATGTTTCCAGAAATTTGACCATTACACCCAGGTTGTCAAATTTCTTTTTATACAGTTGTTGTAATTTCTTACAATCCTTTGTATTTCTGAAGTATTGGCTGTGATTTCTCCTCTGTCATTTCTGATTTTATTTGGGTCTTCTCTCTTTTTTTCTTGATGAGTCTGGTTAAAAGCTTGTCAATTTTGTCTGTTTTTTCAAAGAACCAGCTCCTGGATTTAATGATTCTTTGAATTGTAGTTTTAGTCTCTAAGTCATTTAATTCTGCTCTGATCTTGATGATTTCCTTCCTTCTACTTGCTCTGGGCTTTGTTTGTTGTTGCTCCTCTAGTTCTTGCAGCTTTCTGGTTAGGTTGTTTGTATAAGCTTCTTCTGACCTTTTTAGGTAGGCCTGTATTGCTATGAATTTCCCTCTGAGGACTGTCTTTATTGTGTCCCAGGGTTTTGAGCTGTTGTGTATTCATTTTCATTTGTTTCCAGGTACTTTTTATTTTTTTATCTCACTATTTACCCATTCATTACTTAAAAGCATGTTATTCAGTCTCCATGGTTAGTATGCTTGTTTTTTTCCTTTGAGGTTGGTTTCTAGTTTCAAGCCATTGTGATCTCAGAAGATGCTTGGTATGATTTGAAATTTCTTGGATTTGTGGAGGCTTGTCCTATGTCCTACCATGTGGTCTACCCACGAGAATGCTCCATGTGCATTGAAGAAGAATGTGTATTTTGCTTCTTTGGGGTAAAAGTTCTGCATATGTCAGTTAAGTCCATTTCATCTAGAGTGTTGTTCAATGCCACAATATCCTTAGTGTTTTTTTGCTTAGAATATCTGTCCATTGTTGATAATGGAGTATTAAAATTCCCTACTATTAGTGTGTTGCTGTCCAAATCTTTCTTGAAGTCCTCCATGATTTTCCTTATATATTTGTGTGCTCCTACATTGAGTGCATATATGTTTACAAGGGTTATATCTTCTTGATGGAATGTTCCCTTAAGTATTTTGAAATGTCTTTTTTTTTGTCTCCTTTTATGCCCTTCATTGTAAAATCTATTCTGTCTGAAATAAATATTCCTACTCCAGCCTTTTTTTTCATGTCCATTTGCTTGATATATATTTTTCCATCCTTTCACTTTCAGTCTGTGTCAATCTTTTGTTCTGAGGTGGGTCTCTTGAAGACAGCATATATGTGGGTCATTTTTCTTACCCATTCAGTTATCCTGTGTCTTTTGACTGGCACATTTAATTCATTTACATTTAAGATTATTAATGATACTTATTCATTGCCATTTTCCTCTTTGTACCCATGTTCCTCTCTGTCTTTGTTTCTTCATCTTTTTAAAGCAGATCCTTTAGCATCCCTTGCAATGCTGGTTTGGTGGAGATGTATTTTTTTAGTCTTGTTTTGTCTGGGAAATTCCTTATTTCACCTTCCTTTGGAAGGAGTGTTGCTGGGTTGGGCATTCTTGGTTTCAGGACTTTTTTCTCCATTACCTGGAATATATATATATATATATATATATATTTTTTTTTTTTTTGCTATTCCCTTCTGGCTTGTAGTGTTTCTGTTGAGAAATCATTTGATAACCTTATCAAAGCTCCCTTATATGTTATCTGCTATTCTTCTCTTGATGCTTTTAGGATTCTCTCCTTGATTTGGAATTTGCCATTTTAATTATGATTTGTCTTGGAGTGGGCTTATTTGGGTTCATCTTCATTGGGGCCCTCTGCGCTTCCTGATCTTGAGTGATATTTCCACTCATCAAGTTAAGGAAGTTTTCTATCATTACTTTTTCAAATAGGTTTTCCATCCCTTGTTTCTCTTCTCCTTCTGGTATCCCTATGATCCATATATTATTGTGTTTCATGTTGTCCTGTAGCTCTCTAAAAAGTTCATTCTTTTTTAGTGTTTTTCATTCTATTGCACTATCTTGGAATATTTTTCTACGTTGTCCTCCAGCTCACTGATCCAATCCTCTGCTTCCTCTAGCCTGCTGTTGATTCCTTCTACTGTATTCTTAAATTCAGAAATTATATTCTTCATTTCCTCCTGGCTATTATTGATAGCTTCTATGTCCTTTTTAATGCTGGAGTCGTTCTCAGTAAGTTCCTTGTACCTTCCCTGGAGTTCTTCATAGCTCCCCTGGAGTTGTTTGTAGTTTTCTTTGAGCTCACTGAGCTCATTGAGCTTCTCTATCATCATGATTTTCAATTCTTTATCTGATAGTTTGCTTGTTGCTATTTTATTTAGCGATCTTTCTGGGGATTCCTCCTTCCCTTTCAGTGATGGACTTTTTCTTTTTCTCCCCATTTTTAGGTGTCTCTTATTTGCTTTTGCTTTTTAGATGGGCTTTTCTGAGTTCCTCTCTTTGTGATGTGACACTCTGTCGTGTATAGGTGCATTATCTTTACTTCCTGGATTCATCTCTGGTGACATCAGATCATTCTATAGTCTGGGCCTCATCAGCCTGTTGAAGCCAACCAGAGATCCACTGTTTTTGTCTGTGCCCTTCAGTTTTTAACCTAATTGCTCTGTGCTCAGCTATTAGGTGTAGGTACTGGGCAGGACCAATTAGCTCTGTTGTAAACCAATCAATATGTGGTCAGTGGTCACCTTAGGCACCACTGGGCAGAGCCAATTAATTCTATTGTAATCCAATCAGTTGTAATCCATTCAGACTGTGATCAGTTGCCAGGCTCAGGCACTACTAGTCTGGGTAGATTGCTTCAGCTGTAATCCTATCAATCTGTGATCAGCTGCCTCAGGTGCTGCTGGGCTAGACAGATTTAGTTGTAATTCAATGAATCTGTGGATCAGTAGTCACCTTTGGTGCTGCTGTATCAGGGCAATTAATTCAGTTATAAACCAGTGATGGGCAGCTGCCAGACTCAGGAGCCACTGGGAGAGGCAGATTGATTCAGTTGTAATACAATGAATCTGTGATCAGCCCAGATGCTGCTGAGCAGGACAGATTCATTTGTAATCCAACAAATCTGCGATATAGCTGCCAGACTCAGATGCTGCTGGGCTAGACAGATTGAATCAGTTGTAAATCACTGAATCTGTGATCAGCCACCAAGCGCAGGTGCTGCTGGTCTAGACAGAATGATTAAGTTGTAATCCAGTGAATCTGTGATTAGCTGCCAGGCTCAGAATCCACTGGCCGGGAAGGACTGATTCAGTTGTAGTTTGACAAGACAGACAGATTCAGTTGTAAATCAGTGAATCTGTGATCAGTGGTCAGGCTCAGGTACTGCTGGGCTAGACAGAAATTCAATTGTAATCCAATGAATCTGTGATCAGCCACCATGCTCAGATGCCACTGGATGGGACAGGTTGATTTAATTATAATCAATAAATCTGTGACCAGCAGCCTGGCTCAGGTGCCACTGGTCGAGACAGACCAAATCAGGTGCAAACCAAAGAATTCAAGATCAGTCACCAGGTTCATACTCTACTGGGTGGGACTGACTGACCCAGCTGTCAATCAGTAAGTTTGTAATCAGCTGTCAGCCCCAGTCACTGGTGGACAAAAAAAAAAAAAAGGTGCTTCAGGTGCAAACTATTGCATACATACTCAGCCACCAGGCTTAGATACAACAGGGTAGGAGAGATTGATTTAGATGTAAATCAATGAATTTTGATCAGGCACTAGGCTCAGGCACCACTGGGTGGAGCACACTGATTCCAGTGGGTCAGGCTATGAGGACCCCTCATTTGGAAGTCTCTTGGTGCAGCATAGTATGCCTGACGTCTGGGCAATGAGTTAGCACTGGGACCCCCATAGCTGGTTCCCCACTTCTCTCCTCCAAGCCACTGCTGCAAACTCTCCACAAGCGTCTCCAGTCCACTCAGTCCTCCCTCCTCTGGAGTCCAGGGTAAGTGGGTACCAATATATGTTCATTGTGGTCACCTTAGTAGTTCTCTTAGGCTAGTAAACCCCATGGCTTTCTGCCCTTCTCAGCTGCATGCTGTTTTACTCTCTGCTGTGATGCTGTAGGTTGGGAAACCCAGCTGGGAGCCAGAACCCACTCTTCTCAGGTGGAGCCCCTGGCTCTGTTCCTTCAGCTGCTGCTTCCAGTGGGGGCCCAGCCAGCCCTCTTGCATTTCTATGATTCCTACCAGTCATGTTGTGATTAAGCATCCTCTTCTGTTCTGTCCATGGTTATAAGGCTACTTTGCAGCTGGTGTTGTTGGTTATTCCAACTAATCTTTTCCCAATTAAGTTGTAATTCCCAGTGGGTCCTGGGAGGAGATTACTGTAGCTCCACTTACTCCTCCACCATCTTGGTCCCTCCTGGAGTGAAGCTCCACACCATGCACCTTCTTCCCTCATTACGTATGGTGCCCTGGTACTGCTTCTCCATAGTCACCCATAACATAGTCTTCGACGCTTGATCTCAGCCAAGGTGAAGTTAGTCCCCCAGACCCGGGTGTAACTCATTCCGGTCTTCCGTCCTTGGTTTTATTTATTTAAAAAATTTTTTTATTATATTATTTATTTTTATTTTAAATTTTATTATTTTTAGAGAGAGGGGAAGGGAGAGAGGCAGAGAGGGAGAGACATCAATGTATGGTTGCCCTTCACCTGTCTCCAGCTACGGACCTGACTGGAGACCTGGCTTGCAACCTGATTATGTGCCCTGGCTGGGAATTGAGCCAGTGACCTTTGGGTTCTCAGGCTGGAGCCTTACTGTGGCACCAGCCAGGGCTAGTCCTTAGTTTAAAAAAAAACTTTTCTAAGCCTTGGTTTTCTCATCTGTAAGATGGTGATAATAACTATACTCACCTCATAAGGATATTATATGAAATAAATTAGTTGATACATGTAAAGAACTTAAAACAGAGCTTGAAAACTTCTACAAGCTTATTATATATTAGCTATTATTATCTAATATCTGCATTATGCCTCAAAGTATTATTTCTTGTCTTCCCAACTTGACTACAAAATCCTGGAGGGCTGCAGTGGAGTAAAATGTACACATATTCTCCAGGTGGCCAGCACAGCTCTAAACTCAATGCAGCCTAGGCTGATTCCCCAGCCAAGGAGGTTCTGTTAAAGAGCAAAGTAGAGAACAATTACAGAGTAAGCATTATGGACGTAATGGTTTAGAACAATTAACATTTTTACTCATCTTATTTTTACAAACTTAGTCAATGGGAAAGAATTAATCATTTACTTTCAGCCTTTGGCTATCTGAAAGTCTTTATCAATGTGCCAGGTTTGGAAGTGTAAGGCAGGGACATCTCCAGTGTACTATTGTCTTTCTAAAGTTGCCTCTGGACCATGTTGGGGAGATTCTGGGGGAAGGTGTGGGTTCATTACAAATGAGCAATATTACTGTTTAGTGTTACCTGTCTTAGGCACAGAGGAAGCAATATGGCACCTCCATAAGACATTACTAACCTTGATATTGACCATGGTTTTTCAATATTCTTCACATGGTGAAACATACAGAAAAAGATGTATTTGCGTGACACATAGGACAACCAAAACCACTTGCAATTAGCCTGGCAAGCTTCAGGCTCTTTCAAGCTGCCCCAAGAGCTGAGGGGATCAAAATCTCAGCCTACCTGTGACTGTGATACAGTAGTTGGAAAATTCTACACAGACCTGTAGGAAACACCTATACCTTTAATGTGAGCATTTTACAATGGGGATGACCCACCTGAGTTCAGGGTCAGAAAAAAAAAAGATTGTTTCAGTTGCACTAATTTAAGGTAAAATGTACAGAATTACTATTCTTTTGCCTGGTGGTTCCTTAAGCAATGAAGCTAGAAAGAGAATTAAGACAACCTCCCTGCTGTCAGGAAGCTTACAGTTTGACTTTCTTAACAGTTTTTCCTTTTTCTTCCAGGTTACCTATAATCCCCTTTGCTTGATCCAATGGAGCCCACCCAGCTCTCTGCCTGATTTCCAGTGATGCTGGATCCTTGACAACCTTGTCTGGACTTTTGTGGTAACATACTTTCTTGGTCTCTTGGGCCTCCTGGTCATGCATTCTCAGTGATCCTCAGAGCTATCTTCTATTTGTCCTTTAAATACTTGTGTTTCGGATTATTCCTTTTCCCATTCTGTCTCTAGGTGCTTGTGCATTCCTAGGCCTTAGTTACCATGTATGCAGTGTGGACACTTAGAAGCGCTTCTCTCCAATCCAAGGGCTGCACCTCAGAGCCACAACCATCTTCTGGATCTTTCTTAGGTGTTCTAGAGACATCTAAATAAAATATGTCCCTAACAAAACTCATCTTTAATCCCATTTCTCTTCCTGTGTCCCCAATCTTGGGGAAGGACAGCAACATCCATCCTTGCATAAGCTGGGTTATGGGTTGTTAATTATAACTCCCAAATACCTTTGGAATCCATTCATTTCTCTCTACCCTCACTCTCACCACCATCAAGGGTAGAGGTGGCTTCAGAGTGATTTTTCTAAGATACAAAACCAATCATGTCACTCCTTTCCCATTCCCTTTTTATTAATCTTAAAGAATGTATTAATTTATTAATAGCAGTCACACACTCATAACTTGCTAATAATGCCTTCCAAAACAGAAAAGAATTCATGAGAAGAATGTCACTCTTTTCTATTTTTGCCAATTTCTTTAATGTCTGACTTAATAGAAGATAGTTGGAGTCTCATATCTCCTGCATTCAATCTTATTAGATGCTACTTTGACTTCTGAAGTACAGGAAAAAATCTAGCCACAAAGATATACAATTAAGATTGGTGGGAAGCAGAGTACATTAAGAGCCTTTTCAAATAACTGCAGATATTTTTGATACTACTCAAGTCTCCATTGCATTTAGGGTATAATTTGAATTACTTACAATGGCCTGCCAGCCTCCTATTTACCATTCTCATGGTCTCTTTCACCATTCCCCACTCACATTCAAGACTCCTTCTGGGAGCTTTCTCTAAAGGGGTTTGGTGCCCTTTTCCTGTGCTGTCACTTCACTGTACCTTTCTAAGGACATTGCACTTCAATTAGGTGTTGGCTGGGTGGAATATCAAAGCAGGCTATAAGCTCCACGAGGGCCAAGACTAAATCTTGCCTTTGTCTGTAGATGCAGCTTCATGTGCCATCTGGCATATGTAAGATTGTACTTAAGAAACAATTGCTGAAAAAGTGAATGGTCAAATGAACAGTAAAGCAGAATGCTGAGTTAAGTTCTATGGAATTTTCTTCAGCAAGGACCCCACAGTTGTAAGATGGGGACCTAAGTGGTATGTTAATAATGGATGATGTGATGGAAGTGTTGGGAGGAGCTAAAGCAAGGAGGCTTGGAGAACAAAGCACATGGCTGATAAAGTCTTTAAGGCCATGAGGCACCATCTCCCTCTAACATGCTGGGAGTGTGAATATAAATATGCTTAGTTTAATTCATTGTTTACATGCGATGCGCTGTACCAGGCCAGGTAAAGAGGGTTGTGAGAGAAGTAACTAACTTCCTATGGCCATGAAAGAGCTTAGCTGAGTCGACAAAATAAAGGTACACTAAAAACTGTACATACTTGCTTTAGCAGCACATACACTGAAAAACTGGAACAATACAGAAAAGATTAACAAAACCTAAACAAAAACACTGAGGATGCCACATGTGATTAAAGACTAAGTCAGAGGTATCTTATTAGACTTAGAACTAATAATAAGCACTACTAATGTGGAGGAAAGAAATATTACCAATACATGACTTTATCACTTGGGTAGAAGAAGGGAGGGGCAATCATGAGGCCAGAATAAATCACACTACATATTTTGAAAACAATTCATTGGCAATGCCTTAAAAATATTAAGAGTATAAGCACTGAGCAGACTGAATCTAACCATGTCAAGTGAAGGGCTATACCCTTACCCTTGTACAAAGTGTTATAAAGATAGTATATTACAACATCTTTTTGGGCTGTCTAGCTACATACAGTCTTAGCAGGACTTAAACATAAATCCCAGGCTAATTTTCAGCTATTTCATTTTTTTTGGTGGTTTTAGCCACCTGACCAGTTTTGGGGGCTCAGCTACTGTATAACATACCATTTTTTTCGGCAAAACAGAAAGCAGTTTCCACAGTAGGAAGATCAGGAGATAAAACACCTGAGCAAACAATTTGCTGTTTTTAGAGCCTCTGTCCTAGGAGGTAAAAGCACTACTGCTCTCTGCCACATCTCTTCTTCTTCCTTACTCTGGTCAGCTAGAGTTCTGAAGGCCATGGCTTTGCCTGACCATTCCATTCTTGAGTTGATAGGTTAATGGGGAGGCATCAAGAGTCCACTATCAGGAAACTATGCAATAGTGTAGGATGGAACTCAAAAGTTTGGCTACTGTTACTCCTCACAAGGACATTTAACTGGTATGTGAGCCAACAAATGTGTGTTCTTAATCTTGTGTGTTCAAGTGACGACTTTTGAGAGGCCTGAAACTCCTACCACAGCTGATCTTATGTTTCCTAAGACATGGGTACAATTTTAACAACAGGCTAAGTTAATTTCAAGTTTATTTGCAAACTCGAGACACATGTATTTACCCTTTATTTCAAAAATGAACCTGGTATATCCCTGTTGGGGGAGTCACAGTGCGGCAGGGGAAGAATCTGTAAATAGAACAATAGGATGTCAATTTGGCTTTACTATTCACCCTGACTATTGGCTCTGGGTAAACTATTTCCTTTTAGCTCCCTGTCCTTTGTGGGGTAAAGATGAAATGGAGTATTTGGAATGCCACTCTGAGCCACACAGTGAATGCTCACATCTGCTATTTCGGAAAGGATGGGTGATGAACTGCTCTCTTTACATGATGATCCTTTCATCCAGGGAAAGTCTGAATCAAAGACAGTCTCACCTTTTAGTGGGGGCTGTTTTTCGTTTTGGTGGAGAATAGAAACACTCAACCTTTTTGTGAGGAGGAGGTGGAAGTGAGGGATGATGTGAGGGAGACAGTGGGAGCCTCATAAACCTAGTCTTAAATTGGGGTAGTCTGGCACAGGAAGAAGATAACTATCTCTTATTTTAAGGCCTTTTTACTATCTTAATTTGACTTACATGCACATAAATATTGAACACAAGTTATAGTAAGGACTGCACAAGATAAGAATTTTGGTATAGTTTCCTTGAAAATATGAATAAAAAAGTATCTTTCAGTATAGGGATTATTGATTTCTATTTTATATCTTTTGTTCCCCCCTTCTTTGCTTGCCAACTTTATGGTCATTTATTTTTCCTCCTTAATTTTAGCTCTACACAAAGGTAATTAAATCAAGTCAAAATTAAAATTAGTTCTGGTACTTGTTACCAGTATGTGCTCTAACTGAAGAAACTCACTATTAAAAATGAGATTAGGGATTACTCAAGATTTCCACTTTCTCTTTACATCTCCTTTCCCCACAAATTTTCATGTCTTCAGTGATCAGCACTCATTCCTTTACCTGTCTGTCTTTCACCAAACATGGTGCCAGGATGGACTACCACTTACCTGTCAATAGGCTAGCACTGCTTGAAAGCCTGGGGACTTTTGGACTCAATTCAACTTTCTCCTTTATACACCATAATCTAGCCAATTCTAAAGTGATATATTTTTCTTTTGAAAAGTGTCTGTCACTTTATAAGTCCTTGTTCCAATCTGATATTAAGTCAATGGCTTCTTTGCCATTGTTGGCAAAATTGTTCTTTTGAAAAGTGTCTGTCACTTCATAAGTCCTTGTTCCAATCTGATATTAAGTCAATTGGCTTCATTGCCATAGTGGCATGACATCATTGCCACTAATGTTTTCCCTATCCAATCTGTATACCATTACAGGTGAGTCTTCATTATAAGCTCTTTCACAAAGCCAATTCCTCAACTGCAAATTGTACTGCATATTAATTTTGTCCCATTTCGAAGGTCCTCCCAAACCAGCCCCACCATAAATAACTTCCTACTTCTCCCCTGAGTGTTTCTTCCACTCATTGTGTCCTTCATGCATTGCAGACTAGGTCTGCTCAAATTGTGCCTGTGGCCCTGGTTGGTGTAGCTCAGCTGGCTGAAGCTTCATCCCATAAACTGAAAGGTCGCAGGTTCGATTCCCAGTTGGGAACATACCTAGCTTTGGTCCTGTCCCCCTGCTGCCCCAAATCAATAAGCACATCCTCAGGTGAGGATTAAAAAATTGTGCCTGTCACTCAAATTACCTTCCCCTGTTCCTCTGACCACCTTGTGCCCCTGCCAGTTTGTACAAGGCCTAGCTGTTTCACATCCGTAACTGGCTTCTTTCTGGACAATCCAAGTCCTTACTGCTTCTCTCCTCTCTGCTGAACTTCTATAGAACTCAGTGAAGCTGACAATCTCGGGAAAATACAACATTGAATCTAGGTTTCCTCATCTACAAAATGGGAAGCTGGACTGGATGATCCTTAAACTAATTATGAGTTGCCTCTTCCTAATCAATATGCTAAAGAATATCTTGAAGCCAGACAATTCTCTCTCTCTAAAAAAAAGAGATCATCAGTGTTGTAGTAGAAACCTTGTAGCCACCTGCCAGAGCTGCTGTAGGAGAGATTTGCAGGCAGACTCTGGTCTAGATAACCTCCATTTTACACTTTCCTGCATTACTCATCAGAGATTGTTGCACTGATCCACAATCTCTAATAAGCCAGGAGCTCCTTGAGCAATCACCCCTATTAGAACTTCAGCAGCGGACAGTTTGTAAACTAGGAAGGCAGAAGTAGAGAAGTGAGGTGCTGTGCTGTGTCCTCACAGCCCAAAGCTGCAGACTGTGCCTGCACCTGTCACCCACCGCCCAGGGAATCCAGTTTCACATGCTCGCACATACATCACTATTACTTAAAAAGTATGCTAAAAAATAAATCTCAGTATTGCTAATCTGAGTTCTTCTCCAGAAAAGGAGATCATGATTCACTACTTGGGGGAATTCCTGGGCTCCTACTGATTTATTCACAAAACCATGTCTGTAACCCACAGCACCAGGCTGCAGGGTCTGAACTTGGGGTTGGTTTTATGAAATGTAAAGATTCTCAAGATGATCAGAAGGATTTTCCCGAGAAAATAAGGGTACCCCAGTGCTCTGTCCTATAGTGGTTTTCTGGTTTTGAAAACCCCTTAAGGATGACATTTTATGGGAAAGGAAAAGTTGTAAAATAAATATGAAGACAAATTTTCTAATATACCCAAGTTTAACATTATGTCTACTTCAGGGTACATTTCTAAATTCATCCATGAATTAAAAAGTGATAAAAAATTATTTAAAAATTAGAGTTGCCTATAACTTCTATTCTCTTCAAAAACTAAATATATCACCATCATTTACTTGATTTCTCAAATACCATGAGATTATACCATACTCTTCTTTATTGTGAAGATACAAGGAATTGAAAAGCGAAATGATTTTCTCGAGGTCACTTAATGAGTCAGTATTGGAAAGGGATTAGGATTTTGATTGATCCTATCTTTCTGTTCTGAACTTTGTTGAAAAGGTCAGTATGATCAACTATAAGAGCACAAAAAATAGAACCATAGTTTCTGCAAGGAGGTGCAGATAGAAATAAACAGCTTACCTTTAATTTCATTTGAAAATAGAGTTTTAGCACCTAATTTTCATTTAGTTTGCAGATTTTTATCAACTAAATACTAGTATTTTATTCCACACCTGATACTATACACGTCATACTCATAAAAAAATAAAAGTCTAAAAGAACTACCTCTAACTGATTAGATTGCTTTGTTGACAAGATAGCACAGCAACTTGGCAAGAACTGTTTCTAAAACAAATTGCACCAAAAAGTGAAAGAGCAAACGAAGCTAAAAAGGAAAAGTGCTGAAAAGTGTGCCACATGCTCACAAGCTATCCTTAAAACTGTGCGGGTTAATCTAGGCTAAGAACTTAATTCTTTTGGATTCAAGGTGGGCTCCTTTGCCCACCCCTCCACCCACCACGTATGGGTAGGTAGTATACAGTTTTCAGGCTCCATTCAGAATGTACTTCTTTCAGAGATTATTTCTTGACAATGGCTGGGCTAGGTGCTTCTTCCAGAAGAGCACTTATGACATTTTACTGTCATTGTCTCCTTCAGAGGAAGGATCACGTTGTCTTGTTCATTGTGGTACTCCCCAGAGCCTGGCCAAACAGTTAATATATTTTGTGGAAAGGATGTTAATGGAAACTATATGTTCGTGAGGCCAAAAGGTAAGAAGCTTACTCAGACCTAACTAGCTGAAAAGGGCAATAACAGAACCTGGTTCGATGGTTTGGCACCTGCCAGTATAAAGGTCTACTTGGTGGGTCTTGCTATTTAAACACATTGAGGGATAATTATGCATACTGTAACATGGACGCACTTCAAAAACATGATGCTAAGTAAAAGAAACCAGTCACAAAGAACCAGATAGAGTATGGTTCTATTTATATAAAATGTCCAACACGGGCAAATCTCTGACAGAAAATAGATAGTGGTTGCCTAGAATGGGGGAAGGATTGGGGAGTGATTGCTAATGGGTACAATTTTTTTTTGGTAATGAAAATGTTCTAAAATTGAATGTAATGATGGTTGTACAACTCTGTGCCTATACTAAGAACTAGTGAATTGTATACTTTAAGTAGCTGATTATGTTACGTGAATTACATCTCAAGAAAGCCATTTAAAAATCTAAAAAACCCTCACCCAAACTGGGTTCCCAAGAGCACTTTTAATACACTAAAAATATTTAACTAAATTGAATATAATTAATAAAAACCACTTGATTAATTATAGGAACTCTCATGATTTGCAAGGCAGATATGACTCATAATAATGCATATGTTAAATGTTACCTAAAACCGTTGCTGGGGTGGATCAAGAGAGAAACAATTTTCACAGCCACAAAATGTTACTAAGACAGGGTGAGAGAATATATAGCTAATTCAAAATACTGACAAAATAACTGAAATACATACATGTATGAATAATGGTGAGCAGGTCAAATAGACTGCTCAGTGTTGATCATCAGGAAACAAAGAGAGGTGAAGAGGTAATGAAAATATTAGCACCATCTGACTTCATTGCTTTGTTGAAAAAATACCCACTTGGCTTATACCAAGCACATGCATAGTAAGTGGGCTTCACCTTAATTCTATTCCTAAATTAAGTTTCTATTTTATAGAAATACCTTATGAGAAGTTTTATCACTAAGTTTATGTTGTGGTATACAGGGTAAGTGCGATCAATTGGCAATAACTTTGCATCTCCTTATTTCATGTGCTTTTTATTAATTTTGAAAAACTATGTTCCTAAGGTTATGATTTAACATCATTGTTTCCAATATAAAGTATTAAATTCTGAGAGCAACCATCATGTTGAAGGAACACAATGTTAGAGCAACCATAATTTCTGGACTGCATGCAGGGCAACCTGCTAAGGAAATTGGGGACTTCAATAATATCCCTTTCCGTTGTACAGTTGACAACGTGAAGAAGGTGTATGATGCCCATCCTTCTGTCGCCACACCAACAAGGAAAATGCATAAGGTATGCAAGGATCGCACAAGTCCAGGTATTGAACAGAATCCAGGAGATCATCAATGAAGATCCAGGATGTTTACCTTGACGTTTTGAGAGAAGTGGTTGTACCGTGGATGAAGCAAGTTGCAAATGGATGTCATTTTATCTTCCAACAAGATGGTGCACCAGCAAGAATTTCTCAGTGTCAATGTTCATGATTTCTGGTTAAAGGAAATTTGGCCATCTATAGGGTTCACCAGATGCAAATCCTTTAGATTGTTATGTATGGAGCATTTGTGAGAGAGAAGTTAATAAACAACCTCATTCCAATAAAGAGGCTGTTAAAGCTAAGACTGAAAACATTATGATGTCCATGGATAAAGAAAAGTGAATGAAAACACACTCAAGATTCTGAAGTCGAATTGAGTCTATTACTGCAGCAAATGGAGACTTTTTTAAAACAATTTAGAAAATTACTATGTTTATGTATTTACATATAAGAATAAATTTACACATATAACACTTTTGTGGTATGTTGTTTATTTTACTAAAATTTTGCCAATTGATTGCATGCACCCTGTATATAGGCATACCTTGGAGATATTTTATGTTCAGTTCCAAAGCACCATTTAATAAAGCAACTATTGCAATTCTCAGTTTGTTGGAAGAGGATCCTGCCTTCAATTTGTAAAAAATGCAATGAAGTGCAATAAAGCAAACTCAATAAAACAAGGTCTGCCTCTAATGCCATTATCATCATCAACCAACAGACAAAATGATCACACAAATAATGGAAAGAATTCAGACTTCCTAGTAAAAAGCTACTTTGAAATCTGCTGGCTGCATAATCCTCCAGAGCAGGGATTTGGCAAAGTTTTCCTGTAAAAGGTCAGATGGTAAATGTTTTAGCTTTTGAAAACCAAGTGGCAAAAATTGGTATTATGTAAATACATAGAGAACCACTGAAAATGTAAAAACCATTCTTAGCTTTGAGTCTGTCCCATGGGCCATGGCCAACCAACCCTTGTTCGAACAGTTACAAGTTTTAAAGAGTAATAACTATCAGCTAGCTTCTAAGTCAGGGCCCTCTCTCTCTCTCTCTCAAACTTCCCGAGAGCCAGCAAAAAGGTGCCCGGTGCGATCATTATAACTAATGTTTGACAGATCTTTCTCTATATAAATTATTTTATATAAATTCTCTATAAATTATTTTATTCTCATGACAACCCTATTAGGATAAAAATCTGCCTGTCAACCAAGGGTTGATCCCTTAACTTCCTTGCTCTTTTCATTTTCATATACTGCTGCTTTTCTACTGTGAGTATATGGGTTTCTTTCATTATGACTAGCAAAAAGAGGCAAAATAGTGCTGGGAAGCTGCAGAGACTCATGTAGCAATGCCACTGTTCAGATGTTTATTATTAGAGAAGAGTTCAATGACTGCTTTGGAGTTTTGAATTTGCAGAGGTTCTGTACAGCTTGTCTGTGGCCATTTACTATCTTCAGTGAGCAAGCACCATTTCACCACCATGAGGATCCTAAAAACACCAAGAATCCTTGTCATCTCCCAATTGGTCTACTTTCTCCAGTACCATCTTTTGAACTGATCATTCAAATGATGGCTTATTTTCTTTAAAACAACTCTAACTTACTCTCCTATATAAAAGGTTTCAGTGACTCACTACTTATTGCAGGACAAAGAAAAAAAGAACTCGTTAGTGTGGCAATAAGACCCCCTACGTCCTGACCTCAGCTTTCTCCCCAGACTCATCTTTCACTACCGCTTCCTTAAGAAACCCTGAGCTTAGGCAAATGTTATTCCCACACCTGTTTGAAGACCCTGTGCTTTTCCCACAAGGTTCTCCAGACCTGAAATGCCCACCACATGTTGGCCTCTTCAGGATTCCCCTTAACCACTGTTGGAGAGAACCAGAACTCTCTTTTTGCTGCATACAAACTCCAACAGAAACCTAGCACGTGGTATTGACTCATCTATCTTCCCCTGGTGGGGCAACAAACTTCTTGAAGGTCAGGGCAGTGATACTCTCTCAGGGTTGTGCAGTGCAGCAAAACCAAAAGAGACATAAATAAGTAAAACAGACAACTCCTGTCCTTTGGTGGGTCACATACTACTTGATGAATGAATAAAACCCCTGCAAAGTTATATAATGACTCTGGCAGTGAAAAAATAACACATAGCTACAAGTACCAAAATAACTCTGAGATGTCACCAACCATGAAGCCAGCAACTCACTTAGGGGAAGATGATGGACTCTGACAGCAGGAGCTGTAGAGAGCAGAATTGAAGTATATCCAACGCGCTGCCCCTACATAAATTTACAGAAGAGCAGGAAAACTGAGGGTGTAAAGGGGGATGAGGAATAGAAGAAACTACATCATTTATGTGGTAAACTCAGATTTCATCACAACGAGCGACATAATCATCCAAGCTTCTGAGTAGTTGACTACTGTGAAAGTATTTGGAAAGATCACATCACTGTGTTTGATGATGAACTTAAGGACTCCATACACTGACCATGTCAGCATTCTGATCTCAAGCCCCAAATGAATCATCACATGGCTCATTATCCTTTAGAGCCATGTAATTTATATATGTTACACGGCATGTTAAAAATGTTTTCAGCTGGCCTGCAAACCCAAAGGTCGCTGGTTCGATTCCCAGCCAGGGCAACATAACCAGGTTGCAAGCCAGGTGTCCAGCCAGGTCTGTAGCTGGAGGCAGGTGATAGGCAACCACACATTGATGTTTCCCTCTCTCTCTCTGCCTCTCTCCCTCTATCCCTTCCTTTCTCCCTAAAAATAATAAAATATTTGAAAAAAAAATGTTTTCAGCAGTGTAACATCACAGTTGACTTTAAAGAATATAGATGTGATTACCACACAGCTGATCAGAAGATAAGTTTCTTGTTCCACTTTCATTCCATGCATTATTTCTTAATGTGTTGCATTCCCACTGAAATTCCTTTCAAAAGTGAACCTATTCTTGCTTAGTCTACTAGTCTTTTCCTAGTCATTATCTGATCTTGCCTTTTTCAGGAGTGGTGGTGGTGGCAGCTAAATCTGTTGAACACATATTCTTTCTGAAACATCCTACTCTCCAGGCTCCCTGAACATTCCTGGTTTTCTCCTCACCACCCCCTGGAATTCCTGTTCTTCATTCTCTTTGCACTCTCTAAACATGTATCTTGAGCTGTCTTTAATGGTGTCCTTCCTACTTGTCCTCTCAGACGACACCTACATTTTCTAGTCCTGTATTCAGCTGACTTCAGTACATTAATTCCATAAATACTTGTAAACATACTTAGCCATTAATTCTCCAAATATGTGAGTTCCTACTATGTGCCAGGCATTGTCCACATATCAGCAACTCAAAGAAAAAGGTCTCCACCCACTTCATGACACACTATTGGTGGAGGCAGAAGTGGTGAGTTCCATGAAAGAGACACCCAGGAGCTATAAGAACAGAGAGAGGATCCTATCCAGCTGGGAGGTTGGAGAAGGCTTCCCAAAGGAGGTGATATTTGATGTGAACTTTGAAAAGGGAACAGGAGTTGGGCAAGCAGAAATTGTGTGTGTGTGTGTATGTGTTTGTGATAGGAAGTTTGTATGCAGGAAGTTTGTTTCAGGCTGAGAGAAGGGCAGATGTGAAGGCAAGTCTTGAGGAACAAGGGGCTATGAAAAATTGCAAATATTTCCAGTTAGCCCAAAGAGCTGCACATGGGGCTGGAGAAGATGTGGCCAAAAAGCAAGAAAGGGCCTTGTGAAATGAGTTTTAACTACCTTGAAAGCTACAGAGGGCTTCTGAAAGAATTCAGTGGAAGAGAAACAATCAGGTTTGTGTTTTCAATGAGATCACTCTGGGGACGAACTATGGGGTACAGTGGGGAGGGGGAGATAGTTGTGACATTATGTTCAGTAAGAGGATACTATAGAAATCAAGTAAAGATGCTAGCCTGAACTAAGGCAGTGGGATGAAGAGAGGGGGAATGAGACAGATTTATATAAAGTAGGAAGACTATGATACTTACTGGAGTGAGGAGGGAGAGAGGGATATGGATGCATAATGGAAAAGTCTAAGGTGAAGCCAAGATTTACTGGTTTGAACCTTTGGGTAGATAATGGTGTTTTCATCGTACCAGGAAGTGAGACAGAGAAGCAAATTTAGCAAAGAAATGGTGAATTTTGAGTGCCTGTGGAGCATTCAACTGGGGACGTCCAGCAGGAAGTAGGATATTTAGGTCTGGAATCCAGGAGGGAGGGAGGTATAGTCTATAGATCTAAGGGTGGGAGCAGTGAGCTTATTATAACAGTAAGATCAGTGGACTGGGTGGGTCACCTGTTGGGAATGTCTAGGGTGAAAAGCTCAAAAGGCTGTGAAAGGAAGAGACCTTGGGGAGCAACACAGTTAAGGTGTGAACAGAAAAGCTCAATGAAGAGACTGCTATTATCCCATTTGAGTAACAGCCTTGAGCTACAAATAAGCAATAATGAGGAACTTCTGAGCATGGATTTGAACGTTAATTATTCTGAAAACAGGAATTTCTGTGCTTTGTGGAAGAGGCCAGCTCAGAGCAGGAATGCTTCCAGCCCCCTCAAATTGGGAACCCTGTTAATAAAAACCTATTTCCTCCACCACAAACCTTCATGTTCTGCTGGTACAAGGCAGCAAATGAATGGATCCCAGGCTTCTGGGTTACAGAGGGAAGATTACATGTAACACCCACTGACCCTTTAGGGCATCTCTTGGTACTCCCTTGTTCATTTTTTTTTTTTTTTTTTCACAGTAAATGGACAAATACAAAATACAGCAGATGGAGCCTGGGTAGGGCATGGTGAGAGAGGTGAGGGCACACTTTCACCAACTAAGCTTTCCAGCCAAGAGTGAGGCTCTCCTGAATGAATAGCAAAGAAGGGGGAGATGACAATCAGTATGATCTGGAGACTTTCTGGGGGGCAGAAGCAGGTGTTAAGTTATCCTATTAACCTCCCTTTTGAAGGTTTCCCCCAGGAAATGAGTGTTACTGGAATCTTGGGAGGAGCTGCTCTAAGAACTTAGGTAAGCCAAGAAGATCCAACCAACACAGTGCCTGCTATGGTCTGACATCTCCCAGAACTGAAGTGCTCAATTTTCCTGCTGCTGGAGATGCTAACATGATAGTTCTCAAGGGACACAACCCCTGTGGATGGTGTGCAGCTGAGGAGAGCCAGTCAGTCCAAGATCTGCAATCTGCACCCAATGACTGGTTGGTGGAAGTTTAGTTTCAGCTCCTTGTCTGAATTTGGTACAACCTGTGAGGACTCTCCCAATTGCTGAGCCCTCCATAAAATTAGCTCAGATCCCCACCTCACCCCCTTTTTGATAACTATTGTTCAAAGTCTACCTCTGTCTTTTACCATCTGCCTGGGGACTCCAATCTGAAAAATACCACTTTTCTGCCTTGCTCATGATATATTCCCCCAAGCCTGCTCTTCTGATGTTGGCGAAATGGTGCTGTCATTGATCTATCCTATTGTCTATGCAAGAAACCTCAGAATCACATGCTACTTCTTTCTCTCCTCCACGGCTCTAGGTTCATTCTCTGGAAAATACTTATACTCATCAATTCAGACACCAATAATTCCAAGTTCTCCTATTTTTCATTTTTCTCTCTGTTTTCTTGAAGGGTCTACCTTCTCTTCCTGATAAATATAAGACTTAGGACAGAGGGGAGCAAAAAGGGGATGGATGTAATACAACAACAATAAAATTAAAAAAAAAAAAAAAAAGACTTAGTCTGTGGCTTCTGTTTACCTTGGGTGTCATTTCCTTACAGAACTCTTCTAGCAACTTGCTTTCATCTCTCAATCATACAAAGCTGACTCCATGATCTACACCTCCAACTTTGAGAGACGACTATTCCTCCATGTTTAATTACTCCATGGGTATCTTTACTGTATGTTCCAGATTCACCTCAAATTCAAATACACCTGTAGGGAACAACCTTCACTTCTCTCTTTCACCTGTAGACTCAGCCCATTGATAAGAGGCCTTCTTCTTCCCACCCCAGATATGAACAGAGAAGCACATTTCCAGTGGCATACCAGAAATCTCACAACTGATTCTTCTTCAGACCACTGTGAGGCCTGCAGACCTATGTCTCACACCCAGTGAAGGCAGGACATAAGGAGATGATAAGTGAGAAGAATACATTCTCTCATACCCTAGAGGGTAAAAAAGGAGGCAAGAAACGAAAACCCCAGCATAAAGTGTCAAAGAAAGATCAGGTATGAGGTTTGAGCCTGACATACAGGGTGGGGCAAAAGTAGGTTTATGAGTATAACAGTGAGAATGTGAAACACAGTATTTATTCTTGTATTATATTATGATTTATTATTGTATTATTTTCCATACAAACAACTGTAAACCTGCTTTGGATCCACCCAATATAGTAACCCTTAAAAGACAAGTGTGGTATCAGGTTGTTTGGTACAGCAGTTTATTATAGACATGTGCTCAATATTTCCTGATGATTGAAGACAAGGCTAAGAAAACACAGTATTTACTTGACTTACTCATGGGTTGCTCCTTTAAAAATTCTTACCTTTACATTTCGTCCATTTCAACCAAAGAAAATCAAGTTTTACGTTTGCTCTTCACTCCAGAGCACATGATAATAAGCATTTTAACAGGAAGACACTGTGGCTTTTGCAAGATTATAAAAACAGATAAATATCATGTCTTGTTAACTAGGTTGGTGTTTCTCTAAGAAATAATGCTTATCTAGTAGAAGCAAAAAAGAATGTCCAGTTTGACCAGTTTTTCAGCTGCAATTTATTTTTTTACCTTAAAAAAAGAAACAAACCTAAGAATAGGCACTAACAGAGACCTACATTCTATTTGAAAACTTCTCAAAATCCACATTGTAATATACAAGAATAAAATATAGTCTCTACCACACACACAGTCACAGATGAAAAGCTTATGCAGGCTCCTGACTATTTTTGAATTTTTAATTATTATTGTTTACCTGATGCTGCCTTTGTCGCCTTGCCTGTGCAAAATGAGAAAGCATCAGCTGTCGATCGAGTACCTCCATTCTCTGCTGTCTCTGGATGTCCACTGTGGCCCCCATCCCGATTCTAGCTTCGGTGGTGGGTTCTGAAGATGAGAAGATGGGCTCAAGTGTCCAAGAAAAGAACTTTGCCATCCAGCTAGGGATGTACAGCACCTGATGAACTTGTAATACTTTGTTGTTGTAGCAGATACCGGAAATCTAAAAGAAAATGTCCAACTGGATTATTTAAATACAGTAAAATTTTAAAGAATATATTTATAGAAATCAATTACTACAAAATACTGCAGATGGGATTTTTCTTCATTTTAGCAACATTAGGTGATAACCAAAACTTCTACCAAGTTGCAGAATACTAAGCTGTACAAATAAACCAAAAAGTATTTTATTCATTTGTTTATGAACAAATTTGCTTTTATTAAATTAGGAAAGACAGCAAAATCCTAACCATCTAATACTCAAAGTACTGGTAAAATATTTTTAACAGAATGTTTTCATTTTTTTAAAAGCCACAGAAGATCTGATTATCAAAATACTTTCACACTAACACTGTGGTTACTTTTATTGGCATGTGGCCATTAAAGAGACATATTGGTAGGAAACAACTTTGATGTTCAATAATGTGACCCAGCCATATAATAAATTTATCAGAAAATAAAGTCAACCAAAAATTTCCACAAAAATTTAAAAAAATATTCCTATCATTTTTTCTAAATTTAAAAAATATTTGTCAATAGCAATAAACAAATATGTTTACAAATAATCCTATACTTCATCTTTAAGGTGATTTATGTGGCAAGAGAAGTGCAGAGATGGTCTATGGTTTTCCTTTTTTCTTCCCTTCCTTTTCCTTCTCTTCCATTTCTTTCCCTACCTCCCTCCTTTCCTCTTTTCTTTTACTGTTCTTTTTCCTCTCTAGTGGAAAGTGGTTTTTGTTTTCATTTTTTTCATGTATCAACTTTAATTTTTAAGTATATTTTGTTATTATGCTATTACAGTTGACCCATTTTACCCCTTTGCCCCACTCTACCCAATTCCTCCCTTTCCTCCAGTAATCCCTCCACCATTAGCTCATGTACATAGGTTGTGCATGTAAGTTTTTTGGCTTCTCCATGTCCTGCATATTATTCTTAACATTTCCATATTTTGTTTCTACCAATTATGCTTCTTGATCCCTGCACCACTTCCCCATTCTCCTCCTTCATCATCCCATCTGATAACCTTCCAAATGATTTCCATATCTATGATTCTATTCCTGCCTCTGGTTGTTTGCTTAATTTGTTTGTTTTAGATTCAGTTGTTGATAGTTGAGAATTTATTCTCTTTTTTATATTCATAGTTTTGATCTTCTTTTTCTTACATAAGTACTTTTAACATTTCCTGTAATAATGACTTGGTGGTGATCAACTCCTTTAGCTTTACCTTGTCTGGGAAGCACTTTATCTGCCCTTCCATCCTAAATGATAGCTTTGTTAGACAGAGTGATCTAGGTTGTAGGTCCTTGCTTTTCATCATTTTGAATATTTCTTGCCTGCAAAGTTTCTTTTAAGAAATCAACTGATAGTCTTATGGGAACTCTCTTGTAAGTGACTCTCTTCATGTCTCACTGCTTTTAAGATTCTCTCTTTATCTTTAATCTTTGGCATTTAAATTATAATGTGTCTTGGTGTGTTCCTTTTTGGGTCCAACTTGTTTGGGACTCTGCAATTTCTGGACTTGTATGTCTATTTCCTTCATCAAATTAGTGGTTTTCTTTCATTATTTTTTCAAATAAGTTTTCAATTTCTTGCTCTTCCTCTTTTCCTTCTGGCATCCCTATGTTTTGGATGTTGGAATGTTTGGAAATGTTCCAGAGGTGCCTAAGTCTATCCTTGTTTATTATTTTTTTTGAATTCTTGTTTCTTCTTTTTGTTCTCGTTAACTGTTTATTTCTTCCTTATGTTCCAAGTCATTGGTTTGAATCCTTTCTCTGTTGGTTTTCTGTGTATTAATCTTTATTTCATTTACTGTTACCTTCATTTCTTCCTTTATTTATTTGCTATATTCAAACAATTCTCTGAGCATCCTGATTACCAGTGTTTTGAGCTTTGCATCTGAATGGTTAACTATATCCATTTCACTCAGTTCTTTTTCTGAGGTTTGGTTCTCTTCTTTCATTTGGGCCATATTTCTTTGTCTCCTCAATTTAACTCCTCCCTGTGTTTGTTTCTTTTAATTAGCTTGAGTTGCTTTTACTCCATGTCTAAGAAGCATGACCTAATGTAGAAAAGGCATCTCTAAGTTGTTTGGAGAGGAGCCTTAGATAATTGCCAGGGTGGGGCAACCCACTTCAGCGCTTTGTAGCTGTGCTGGGGAAGGCTCAGAGGTGAAGTGATGCTGCTGCCTGGCTTTTGGTGGTTTGCCCAGCACTCACTCCATTTCCAGTCACTTCGTCCTCTTCCCATGTATGACTGACACCCTTGTTGCCCTTGTGGTGAAACCCAGAGTGGGTGGTTCTGCATACGTTCTAAGACTATGCTGGCCCTTTAAGTGGTGAAAATCTGGCAGTATCTCCACCTCCTCAACCCCCACTGGTGTTTATAGCTAGAGGTAATAGGGGTCTATCTTCCAGTGCTGGGACCCTGGGCTATATGGTCTGGCCTTGGGCTGGAATCACTGGCTCCCAAGGCATCCCTCCCTTCCATTTTGCTGATGCCTTTTCACCCCTCCCACCCATCTGGATGAATGTGTCTTTTTCAAATCTCTGGTTGCTGGGCTTCCATGCAGCTTGATTTTCTGATGGGTCTGGGGTGTTACTAGTTTTGAGAGTTGGTTTTAATTCTTTCTATGGTTGTGCAAGGGGGCAAAGGGTGTCAACCATGCCTCCATCTTGACTAAAAACTATATGTAATGTTCTATGGTTTTCCAGGTAAAAATGAGTATGATTATTTCTTTTTAAAAACAATCCTTAGGCCCTGGCTGGTAGCACAGTGGTTAAGGTGCCGGCCTACGAACCCAAAGGTCATTGGTTCAATTCCCCAGCCAGGGCACCTAACCAGGTTGCAAGCCAGGTCTCCAGCCATGTGCATAGCTGGAGGCAGGTGAAAGGCAACCATACATTGATGTCTCTCTCTCTCTCTCTGCCTCTCTCCCTTCCCCTCTCTCTAAAAATAATAAATAAAATCTTAAAAAAAATCCTTAATTTTGCGAATTTGATTCTAAGAAGTTATTCATACCAAATTACAACATATTTGGAATCTTTCTAATAGGAGTAAAGTATACTTTGATGTTTTATTAATAAGATTAATTAATTAAGCAATAATTTATCCAGCTTCTGCCATACACCAGGCACTGTTCTTGGTACTTAGAATACAGCAGACCCTGGCTGGTAGCACAGTGGTTAAGGCGCCGGCCTGCGAACCCAAAAGTCGTAGGTTCGATTCCCCAGCCAGGGCACATAACCAGGTTGCAAACCAGGTCTCCAGTCAGGTCTGTGGCTGGAGGCAGGTGAATGGCAACCATGCATCGATGCCTCTCTCCCTCTCTGCCTCTCTCCCTTCCCCCTCTTTCTAAAAAATAATGAAATAAAATCTTTTTTTTTTTTTTAAAAAAAGAATACAGCAGAAGACATGATCAACAAGGTCCAAGTCTTACAGAAGTATTAGAGGTTAAGATAGAGAGCAAACAGTAAACAAGCAAGCACATAAAACAACTCCAGACAATCTCTATGAAGGTAATAAAATAAAGTGACTTAAAGCAGGGACTTTCTTTAGGTAGGATGGTCAGGGAAGCTTCAGAGGAATGGACACTGGGTGGAAATCCTAAGGGCAGTGAAGTACCAGTGATTTGAAAAATAGAATGTTTCAGATAGAGAAAACAGCAAATGAAATGCAGGAATGAGTCTGAAAGTGTCTATTAGAAATCTTGGTAGAGATATCAAGTGAGTAGTTGGATATACAAATCTGGAAGTCAGGGAAGTTAGCAGAGATAAAGATCTGAAAGTCACTGGTACTGGATGGCATGTAAAGCAATGAGACAAGATGAGGTAATTTGAGGGAGCAGACCTATACCAGAAGAGAGAAGAGGACTTTGAACCCAGAACACACCAATATTTTGGGGAGGGACAGAATTAGGAAAGCCATTAAAGAAAACTAAGAAGGGGTTGCTAGTGAACAGAAAGAAAACTAGGACAGTTTAGTGTCAGTGAAGCAAAGAAAATAGTTTTTTAAGATAAGAACATTTATCATCTATGTTTAATACAACACAGAGTTCAAGTGACACAGAGAAAGGAAATGGTCATTGTATTTGGCAAAATGAAGGCCTCTGATGACCATGTAATAAGAGTTTTGGGAGCAAAGGACAGACTGAAGCAGGCTCAAGAGTGAATAGTAGAGGACTTCTGGTTTCAAATGATTTCAATGCCACTTATCTCAAAAGTGATACAAAACAACAAAAAAATGAAAAATAGAAACAAACTCCGCATTTGATGAAACCAAAAAGAATCTGCTGTAATTCTAAGTCACACTAAAAAAATGAAAACACATTGTGTAATTAGAAACCCACTTAGCATATGGAAAGAATAAATCCAAATGTCAGGAAGAGGACTTTCTGAAGCCAGAACAGGATCAGGGATTAGAGATACCAGGTACTATGGAAGGCAGGAGTGAAGTGGGAGTGGAGGATTCTTTTTTCTTTTTTCCTCCCTAGAAGGTAGTTTTTAAAAATTAATTTATTGTTCTTGTATTATATGTGTCCATTTTCCCCCCATTGCTGTCCCCTACCCCAGCTACCCTAGCCCTTCTGCCACAGTCAATCCCCACATGTTTTCCATGTCCATGGGTCATTTATGCTAGTTCCTTGACTTCTTTGCCCCTTTCTCCCTCTCCCTATCCCTTCTGGTCACTGTCTGTCTATTCTTTATTTCCATGTTTCTGGTTCTATTTTGCTAGTTTGTTTTGTTCTGTAAGAAGCAATCCCAATTTCTCCCTGCATAGCCTGTACCTACCCTCCATTTCCTTTACAGCATGAAGATAAAACCTCCAAAGGTCATAGGTCAAGAAGGCTCTGAGGAGAGTAAAGCAGGCCTAAAGGGGAGGTCCAGAGCTCTACATAGGAGGATTCTATGTCTATTCTATGACAGACCCTCAGTGTATGTCACAGAGCTTCCAGAAGACAAAGAGGGAATATAGATAGAAGGGGACTATATTTCAAGAAATAATATAGTTAAGAGCTTTCCAGAATTCACAAAAATATAAATCCTCAGATTAAAAATGCAAGAGTCCAAAGAAGGATAATAAAATAAAATTTATATCTAGAGCAGAGGTGTCAAACTCATTTTCACCAGGGGCCACATCAACTTCATGGTTGCCTTCAAAGGGCTGAATGTAACTTTAGGATTGTATAAATGTAACTACTCCTTAACAGTTAAGTGAGACAGGTAGAAACAAAGTGCTGGGCCAGACAAAAAGTGGAGGACTGGATTCGGCCCACAGACCTTGTGTTTGCCACCCATGATGTAGAGCAACAACAAAAAAGAAATCCTTAAAAGATACCAAAGATAAAATTCAGAACACCTGGAAAGGTAAAACAATTAGCTATCAGTAGATAACAGCTATAAAATACTTAGGAATAAATGTAATAAAATTATGTAAGGCCTTCATAGAGAAAACTAAAAAACCATAAAAGAGAAAACCCCAACCCTAGTAATAAATACAGGTATAACACCATGAATGGGAAGGTCCAAAATTAAGGTACCAATTTTCACCAAATTAATACTCTACTCATATAAATTCAATATAAAGAAAAAACAAAATCTTAACAGAATTTTGTTATTGTTAGAACTTAAATGCCAATCTTAAAATTCATATGGAATATTTAAGGTTTTAATTTTAAAAGTAATTTGCTGGGAAAAATCAGCTAGACATAAAGGTTGCATATATTACAATTCCGCTTCTATAAATGGATCAATCTGAACTATGTAATGCATGGGAACACTGTAAAGCAAAGCATGAAGGTAACAACCATAGGTCCCAAGAGAGCAGTCTCAGGAGAGATGGGGGGGCTGATAGTACTCTGACTTGCATGGGGTAAGTCAGTTCACTATAGTGAACTAGTGTGTTCACTATAGTGATTTGTTTGACTTTGTGACACCTGTGGTTTATGCACATTTTGGTATGTGTTACATACTATAATAAAAAGATTTAAAAGTAAAGAATAAAGGATCCAGAACAGCCAAGGTAATTGTCAAGAAGCATAATAAGACCTATCATATTTCAAGATATACTATAAAATCTGAGTACTTAAAATAGCCTGGGCTTTTTGTAGAGCTACTCAAATAGACCTAAAGAGCAAGAACACAGAGGCAGACTCTTGAATACCAAAGCACTTGGTATATAGCAGAAATAAGTATATGAGAGGGAAAAGGATACATGAGCTCTACATAAGGACAAAGACAAGGCACCCCTTCCCGATAGCATAAACTCCCAATGGATTAGGAATACAAATATAATTCATAAAATCATAAATGTTTTTGCACAAAATACAGAAGGAATATCTTTTGGACAATGGGATGGGAAAGAATTTTTAAATAAACACAAAGCACAAACTATAGAAGCAAACACATTTATTTATATTACAATTTCAAACGTACAGTACCAAAAATTACCATAAATGAAGTAAAAAGGTATGACTCTGGAAGGTGAGCAATGATGGGGGGGTAAGAGTGCATGGACTCAGTGCACTCGAAAAAGAACACAGGAAAGGAGGGCTCCCAGGGGTGGAGGACAGAGCAGACTGGAAACTGAGCAGTTTTAGGCTTATAGAAAAAATGTGCAGACTGCTCAGTGGTTTCTGAGCCTGGTATCTGATCACAGATTCAATGGATTACAATGGAATTAATGTGGTGCACAGTGGTGCATAAGCCTGGCAGATGATCACAGACTGATTAGATTATAACTGAATTAACTGGCCATGCCCAGTGATGCCTAAGATGACCACTGACCACAGATTAATTGGTTTACAACAGAGCTAATTGGTCCTGCCCAGCTGTAACTGTACCTGATGGCTGGGGCAGATCAATGGGATCAAAAACTGAAGGGCACAGACAAAAACAGTGGATCTCTGGTTGGCTCCAACAGGCTGGTGAGGCCCAGACTATGGAATGATCTGATGTCACCAGAGGTGAATCCAGGAAGTAAAGATAATGCACCTATACATGACAGAGCATCACATCAGACAGAAACTCAGAAAAGCTGATTTAAAAAGCAAAAGCAAATAAGAAGAGACACCTAAAAATGGGGAGAAAAAGAAACAGTCCATTACTGAAAGGAAAGGAGGAATCCCCAGAAAGATCGCTAAATGAAATAGCAGCAAGCAAACTATCAAATATGGAATTCAAAATAATGATGATAGAGAAGATCAATGAGCTTAGTGAGCTCAAAGAAAACTACAAACAACTCCAGGGAACTATGAAGAACTCCAGGGAAGCTACAAGGAACTTACTGAGAACTACACCAGCATTAAAACGAACACAGAAACTATAAATAAGAAAAATAAAATAAAATATCAAAAAGAGCCAGGAGGAAATGAAGAATACAATTTCTGAATTGAAGAATACAATAGAAGGAATCAACAGCAAGCTAGAGGAAGCAGAGGATCAGATCAGTGAGCTGGAGGACAATGCAGAAAAATATTCCAAGACAGTGCAACACAATGAAAAAAATAATGTAAAAGAATGAAGAACTATTAAGAGAGCTATAGGACAACATGAAACACAATAATATATGGATCATAGGGATACCTGAAGAAGAGAAACAAGGGATGAGAAACCTGTTAGAAAAAGTAATGATAAAAAACTTCCCTAACTTGATGAATGAAAACATTACTCAAGATCAGGAAGCACAGAGGGTCCCAATGAAGATGAACTCAAACAGGCCCACTCCAAGATAAATCATAATTAAAATGGCAAATTTCAAAGACAAGGAGAGAATCCTAAAAGCATCAAGAGAGGAACAGCAGATAATATATAAGGGAACTTTGATAAGGTTATCAAATGATTCCTTAACAGAAACACTACAAGCTGGATGGAAATGGAAAAAAAATATTCCAAGTAATGAAGAAAAAAATCCTGAAAACAAGAATACTCTACCCCGCAACACTCTCCTTCAAAAAGGAAGGTGAAATAAGGAGTTTCTCAGAGGAAACAAGGCTAAAAGAATACATCTCCACCAAACCAGTATTGCAAGGGATGCAAAAGGATCTGCTTTAAAAAGATGAAGAAACAAAGAGAGACAGAGAGGAACACAGGTACAACGGGAAAAAATGTCAATAAGTAAGTATCTGTCCGTAATAATCTTAAACATAAATGGATTAAATGCACCACTCAAAAGACACAGGGTAGCTGAATGGGTAAGAAAACATGACCTACACATTAGCTGTCTTCAAGAAAGGAGAACCCTGGTGCACTGTCGGTGGGAATGCAGACTAGTGCAGCCACTATAGAAAACAGTATGGAATGTCCTCAAAAACTAAAAATAGAACTGCCTTTTGACCCACTGATTTCCCTGGTAGGATTATACCCGAAGGACTCTGAAACATCAATTCAGAAGAACCTATGCACCCTTATGTTCACAGCCATGCTATTTACAATAGCCAAGTGCTGGAAACAGCTAAAATGCCCTTCAGTGGATGAATGGATCAAAAACCATTGGTACATTTACACAATGGAATACTACACAACAGAAAGAAAGAAGAAACTCCTACCTTTTTCAACAACATGGATGGAACTACAGAGTATTATGCTTGGTGAAATAAGCCAGTCAGTGAAAGACAAATACCATATGATCTCCCCCAATACAAGAGGCTTAATGAACAAGAAAAACAAACAAAATAGAACCAGAGACATGGAAACAAGGAATAGACTTGCAGTGTGCAGAGGGGAGGAAGAAAGGGAAGAAAGAGAGAAAAAAAGGGAGCAGTTTACTCAAGGAACCAACATAGGCAACCCATGGACATGGATAACATGTGGAACTGACTGTGGGAGGGGGGATGGAGAAGGTGGGGCAGGGGAGAGCAGTGGGGGAAAAATAGGATAAATGCAATAAAACAACAATAAAAGTAAAAACAGAAGAGTCTGGGAGAAGATATTTAGAATTCTTTTTTTTTTTTTTTTTGTAAAGGTTTTATTTATTATTTTCAGAGAGAAGGGCAAGGAGGGAGGAAGAAAGGGAGAGAAGCATCAATGTATGGTTGCCTTTCACCTGTCTCCAGCTATGGGCCTGGCTGGAGACCTGGCTTGCAACCTGGTTATATGCCCTGGCTGGAAATCGAACCAGTGACCTTTGGGTTCGCAGGTGGGCACCAATCCACTGAGCCATACTAGCCAGGGCTTCCTTCCTTTTTTTTTTTTTTTTTTGGTATTTAGAATTCTTGTAGTCAACAAAGGTCATGTTCAGAATATGTAAATAAACAGTAAATTTATAAGAGAAAGACAATCAACCCAATTTAAAAAGCAGATGAAATGGCAATATTAAATGGCCAACGAATATATGAAAAGATGTTTATTGTCACCTGTTTTCAGGGAAATGCAATACAAAATGATCAATGTTAAATATAACAACAACTGAAAATAATGGAAAGATGGCGACAGAGTAGAGGGCAGTGCTAAAGCGTTCTTGAATGCCAGAGCAGATGTAGGATAGTGTAGGGAACGTGAGACATCTGCAAGTCCCTGCAAATTGGAGCGGTAAACATCTGGAATCAGGGGAGCACAGCCCAGAGGCTGCAGAGACCTACAGGAGAGCAGATGAGATAGTTTAGAATCAACCAGCAGGCGAGCCCAGGGCGGCTCTGCTCAGAGGAGCAGCTCTGATTGAAGACAGATTCAGACACCCCCCATGAATAGGAATCTAAGCAGTGAGGTGTGGATAGTGAGTGCAAACTTGGGGAGGTGAAGGAATTGAACTCCTGCAGGGGAAGGACTGTGTGAGAGCTGTGCACCTGAGGCTGAGAGTGATGAAGTCCCTCCTGGGGCCAGAGGCTAAGGAGGAGAGACTCATGGGAAGCAGGAGCAGGGGAGTGGGGAGAGCACTGGCCGGGGCGGTGGAAAACTGTGCCACCTCAACACCTGTGGAGAGGGCAGCTCAGAGCCCCAGTGAGAAGGGAGGCCCAACCTCACACACCTACATCGTTGCACAGGCTCCCACGGAAACCACAACTTGAAACTGTGAGGGGAACTTGTTGCTGGTGCAACCAATGGACCCACTGCAGGCGGCAAAAACCTCCTCGAAGAGCTGGAGGGGAAGGGCTAGCCATCACCAGCACAGAAACAGTGCTGTGGGCTCCCCTGTAGAACCTGGTGCCTGTAGCAAGCAGAAACCTCTATGAGGAGCCGTAGGGGAAGGGGTAGCCATTGACACCACAAAAGCACCTGTAGTTCTCTATACAGAACCAGCATGAGAAGGGAAGGCCCTAAAAAGTCCGCAGTGCTGAAACCCTGCTAAGTTACTGGAGGCTCGGCCTACCAGGGGTATGGCGCTCAGAACCAGCCCTGACTGTGACAGCCATAGGACCTGCCACTCTAAGGCTCTGCAGCCTGAATGCAGACTGCAGAGACTTGAACAAGGAAAAGAGGCAGATTCAGGAAATGGGTTGCTGCTAATCTCAAGCACCTGAGTTACACCAAGAGCTACATGAACTACTAATCCCTAACATATCCTTTTCAAAAGTCACTTCCAACCCTCACAATTAGTGCCTTTTAAGTAAATAGTGTTTATATCATAGTGTATCCCACCTCACATATTTTTACTCCTCCCTTTTCTCAACTCATTTAACTACCCAGGATCCTCTTCCAACTCTTGTTTTAAAGTCTACCCACTCTCCTGCGACAACTCATTCCTAGTCCTCAATCTAAATATTCCTCTCCTCCCCAGCCTCTTAGAACCATTTTTGTAGGTGCCCTACTAGGAGCTACACATTCTTTTTCCTGCTAAAAACATACTTGTCCTGGCTTCACCTTGACCAATTAGTGCTCATGGAGGGTGGACAGGGAGGTAGGTACGGGAAATGTATATATAGGCTTATACTGTTCACTTGCACTTGAGGCATTCTGATCTTCCCCCTCCCCATTTCTATATAAGAGGTAAAGTCGGCTTTCTCTCTGACATCCCCATTATCTTTGCTACCCCTTTGCACCCTTCAAAATTATCTATACTTTAGTCAACTTAATTCTTTATCCCCTCTTATGACAGTCTTATCATATCTACATCCTTATTAAGGATAGTTTATTTGCAGCTGAGGGTGTGATTAAAGATGGGGGTTACATTGGAGGGTATGGGTATGTAGCTAGGTTCATATGCAGTTGAAAGGGAGATTAAAGATTAAAGGAGTGAGGTATCTCTGAAGGTATGGTTATTTTGCCTGGATTGGTGGTTCTATTTTAGGAGCAGCTCAATAACAGTATATGAGACGTGATAGGAGAGTCTCTCAGTCAGCCAACTCCAGTGAAAGGAGCAACACATCAAATCCAAAATACAACCAGACAGCCCAAGTTAATGACATAAAAGGCACCCCAAGAACAACAAGTTGAGGAAATCTAGGTGACTGCCACACTGAACCCCACAAATCTCCTAACACAGAAGGGCAGTCCACAAAGGCAGGGATTCAATGCAGATTAACCCAAGAAACAAAAACAACTAACAACAGACACCAAAAATGGGGAGAAAAAGAAACAGTCTATCACGAAAAGGAAAGGAGAAATCACCAGAAAGCCTGCTAAATGAAATAGAAACAAGCAAACTATCAGACATGGAATTCAAAGAAATAATTATAAGAAAACTTAGTGAGCTCAAAGAAAACTACAAAGAACTCCAGGGCAACTACAAGGAACTTACTTAAAATTATACCATCATCAAAAAGGACATAGAAACCATCAGTATGAACCAGGAGGAAATGAAGAAAACAATCTCAAGAACTGAAGAACAAAACAGAAGGAATTCAAAGCAGGTAAGATGAAGCAGAGGATCAGATCAGTGAGCTGGAGGACAATAGGGAAAAAAATAACCAGACATTGCAACAAAATGAAAAAAGACTGAAAAAGAATGAAGAGGTTTTAAGAGAGATACAGGACAACATGAAATGCAACAATAGGGATACCAGAAGGAGAAGAGAAGCAAGGGACAGAAAACCTGTTTGAAAAAGTAATGACAGAAAACTTCCCTAAAATGATGAGTGAAAAGGTCACTCAAGTTCAGGAAGGACAGAGGATTCCAATGAAGATGAACCCAAACAGAACTACTCCAAGACATATCATAACTATAATGGCAAACTTCAAAAGCAAAGAGAGAATCCTAAAAGTATCAAGAGAGAAACAGCTAATAGCATATAAGGCATCTCCAATAAGGTTATCAAGTGATTTCTCAACAGAAACAATACAAGCCAGAAGGAAATGGCAAAAAATGCTCCAAGTAATGAAGAACAAAGGCCTGCAACCAAAAATACTCTACCCAGCAAGACTCTCATTCAAAATGGAATGTGAAATAAGGAGTTTCCAAGTCAAAATAAGGCTAAAAGTATACACCTCCACTAAACCAGCACTGCAAGAGATGCTAAAAGGCCTGCTTTAAAAAGATGACAAAACAGGAGGAAATACGGTGACAGAGTAGAGAGCAGTGCTGATGACGTTCTGGAGTGCCAGAGCAGTTGGAGGATAGGATAGGGAGCACGTGATGTGTACAGGTCCCTAAGAATTGGAGCAGTAAGCATCTAGACTCAGGGGAGCACAGCCCAGAGGCAGCAGAGACCTATAGGAGAGCAGGTGAGACAGTTTTAAACCTGCTGGCAGGCCGAGATCAGCTCTGGACAGCGGCGGCTCTACCCAGAGAGGCAGTTCTAACTAAAGACAGCTCCACGCTCGCTGGCAACTAGAAATCTGAGCAGTGAAGTGTGGGCAGTGAGTGCAAATGCTGGAGATAATGAGGAATTGAACCCCTGCAGGGGAGGGACTGTGTGAGAGCCTCGCTCCAGAGACTGAGAAAGAAGAAGCTCCTCACTGGGACAGAGGTGTATAAGAAGAGACATGTGGGGAGTAGGAGCGGGAAAGCAGGGAAGTGCACCGGCCTGGGTGGTGAGAAGGCCAAAAATGGTGCCACTGCGCCACCAGGGAAAGGGTAGCTTGGAGCCTCAGCAATGGGGGAGGTCCAGCCCCAGGCACCCATACCAATCTGCAGGCTGCCACAGAAACTTCAAAATGTGAGCCAGGAACTTGCAACTGGTGCAACTGGCATGCCCATTGCAGGCGACAAAGGCTATGCTGCGGATGCCCTGGGGAGCCAGGGAGGCATCACTGAAGCAATGGTAAAAAACTCCTCAAAGAGCTGGACTACTTGGAGGGTTAGCCTTCGCCCAGGGGAGCCAGGTAGTGGACAGGGGCTACCTCCTCTGGGAGCTGCAGGGGTAGGGCCAGCCATCACAGGGGCGAGAGAGGTTGCAGGCCAACCCTGCATTGGAGTGACGTGCCCAATGCAGGCAGGAACCTCCTCCAGGAGCTGGAGGGGGAGGAGCAGCCATAGACACCACAGAAGCACCCTGCTGGTTTTCACCCAGAACCAATGAGAGAAGGGAGGGCCCCAAAACACCAGCAGCACAGAAACCTAGCTAGGCTACTGGATGCCCAGCCTACCTGGGGGCAGACACTCAGAATCAGCCCTGACTGTGACAACCATAGGCCTGCCACTCCAAGACCACACAGCTAGACTGTAGACTGCAGAGACCTGACCAAGAAAAAGAGGGAGACTCAGTATCGTGGCTAATCTCAAGTACCTCAGTTACACCAAGAGCTATGTGAACTATTAATCCCTAACATATCCTTTTCAAAAGTTACTTCCAAGCCTCATAATTAGTGCATTTTAAGTAAGAGAGGGTCCCAGTGAAGATCAACCCAAACAGACCAACTCCAAGGCACATTATAATTAAAACGGCGAATTTCAAAAACAAAGAGAGAATCCCGAAAGCATCAAGAAACAGCAAATAACATATAAGGAGTCCAATAAGGCTATCAAATGATTTCTCAACAGAAACAATTCAAGCCAAAAGGGAATGGCAAAAAGTATTTCAAGTAATGGGAAACAAAGGCCTGCAACCAAGAATACTCTACCCGAGCAAGGCTCATTCAAAATGGAAGGAAAAATAAGGAGTTTCCCAGACAAAAGAAGACATAAAGAATAACTCTTTACCAAACCAGCATTGCAAGAAATGCTAAAGGGTCTGCTTTAAAAAAACAAAAACAAAACAAAACGAAGAAACAGAGAGAGCCCACACAGGTACAAAGAGGGAAAATGGCAATAAATAAGAATCAATCAATAATAACTTTAAATGTAAATGGATTTAATGTGCAAACCAAAAGATATAAGTTAGCCAAATGGATAAGAAAACATGACCCATATATATGCTGTCTTCAAGAGACCTGCTTCAGAACAAAAGATTGACACAGATTGAAAGTGAATGGATGGAAAAGTATATGTCTAGCAAATGGACATGAATAAAAGGCTGGAGTAGCAATACTGATTTCAGACAAAATAGATTTTACAATGAAGACAATAAAAAGAGATAAAGAAGGACATTTCATAATACTAAGGGAACAATCCATCAAGAAGAAATGACTCTGGTAAACATACAGGCATCTAATGTAGGAGCTCTGAAATATATAAGGAAAATCCTGGAGGACTTCAAGAAGTATATGGACAGCAACACACTAATAGTAGGGGATTTTAATACCCCACTATCAACAATGGACAGATCTTTCAAACAAAAAATTATGAAGATGTTGAGGCACTGAACTTCAGTGGAAATGGATCAAGCTGATATATACAGTCTTTTACCCTAAAGAAGCAAAATGTACACTCTTTTCAAGTGAACATGGAACATTCCCAAAGATGACCACATGGGAGGTCACAAGACAAGCCTCCACAAATATAGGAAAACTGAAATCACACCAAGCATCTTCTCAGATCACAATGGCTTGCAACCAGAAACCAATCTCAAGGGAAAAAACCAATAACACTCTAACTCATGGAGACTGAATAACATGCTTTTCAGAAGAGAATGGGTTAACAATGAGATCAAGGATGAAATCAAAAAGTTCCTGGAAACAAATGACAATGAACACAGAATAGCCCAAAACCTATGGGACATAGCCAAGGCTGTCCTCAGAGGAAAATTTATAGCAATACAGGACTACCTAAAAAGGTCTCAAGAAGTTAAACAACCTAACCACAAAGCTGCAACAACTAGAGGAGCAACAACAAACACAGCCCAGAGCAAGTAAAAGGAAGGAAGTCATCAAGATCAGGGCAGAACTAAATAACTCAGACATTCAAACTACAATTCAAAGAATAAACAAGTCCAGAAGATGATTCTTTGAAAAAATAAACAAAATTGACAAGCCTTTATCCAGACTCATCAAGAAAAAGAGAGGACCCAAATAAACAGAATCAGAACTGACAGAGGAGAAATCACAACTGATACTTCAGAAATACAAAAGATTGTAAGAAATTATTACAAACAACTATATGACAAGAAATATGACAACCTGGGTGAAATGAACACATTTCTGCAAATGTATAATCTACCAAAACTGAAGAAGCAGAAGTGCTCAATAAGCCAATAACAACTAGTGAAATTAAAGAAATAATCCAAAATCTCCCAAAGCACAAAAGCCCTGGACCAGATGACTACACAGGTGAATTTTACCAAACATTTAAAGAAGAACTAACTCCTATCCTTCTCAACCTATACCAAAAAATACAGGAAGAGGGAAGACTCCCAAACTCTTTCTATGAGGCCAGTATTATTCTAATCCCCAAACCAGGGCAAGACACAACTAAGCAAGAAAACTATAGGCCAATATCTCTGATGAACATAGATGCTAAGATTCTCAACAAAATATTGGCCAATCGGATTCAGCAGTATATTACAAAGATCATACACCATGATCAAGTGGACTTCATCCCAGGGATGCAAGGATGGTACAACATTCATAAATCGATAAATGTAATACACCACATCAACAAATGGAAAGACAAAATCCATATGATCATATCAATAGATGATGAAAAATCATTTGTTAAAGTACAGCAAACATTTATGATAAAAACGCTCAGTAAAATGGGAATAGAGGGAGCATACCTCAACATCATAAAGGCCATATATGAGAAACTGAAGCCAACATCATACTTAATGGACAAAAACCAAAAGGTTTTCCCCTAAGATCAGGAACGAGACAAGGCTATCCACTTTCTCCACTTCTGTTCAACATCATCTTGGAAGTTCAAGCCATAGCCATCAGAGAAGAAAAAGGAATCAAAGGTATCCACATTGGAAAGGAAAAAGTAAAACTATCATTATTTGCAGACTATATGATAGTGTACATACCAAACCTGACAGGCTCCACCCAAAACTTACTTAACCTCATAAGCAAATTTAGCAAAATACCTGGAAATAAAGTCAATATGTCAATATCCAGAATACAAAAGCATTTTTATATACCAATAATGTAACATCAGAGATAGAAGCTAGAAAACAAATCCTATTTACCATAGCAGCAAGAAAAATAAAGTACTTAGGAATAAATTTATCTAAGGAGATAAAAGACCTGTACTCAGAAAACTACAGAACATTGAAGAAAGAAATCAAGAAAGATACAAATAAATGGAAACATATACCATGTTCATGGATGGGAAGAATTAACATCATTAAAATGTCCATACTACCCAAAGCAATCTATAGATTCAATGCAATCCCAATTAAAATACCAATGACAGACTTCACAGAAATAGAAAAAATACTTCAAAAATTTATATGGATCCAAAAATGCCCACAAATAGCCACAGGAATATTGAGAAAGAAGAACAAGGTAGGAGGAATCACAATACTGGACTTCAAACAATACTACAAGGCTACTATCATCAAAACAGTTTGGTACGGGCAAAAGAATACACATATACATCAATGGAACAGAATAGAGAGCCCAGAAAGAAACCCAGGACTCTATGGTCAATTGATGTTCAACAAATAGGGAAGGAACATAAAATGGAGTAAAAACAGTCTCTTCAACAAGTGATGTTGGGAGAACTGAACAGCAAATGCAAAAAGATAAACCTAGACCACCAACTTACACCATACACCCGAATAAACTCAAGATGAATAATGGACTTAAACATAAGCAGTGCCACCATCAAGGTCCTGGAGAAAAATATAGGCAGTTAAATTTTAGATATCCTACACCAAAATATGTTTACTGATACTTCACTAAGGGCAAAGGAAATAAAAAGAACAAATCAACAAATGGGACTATATCAAATTAAAAGGTTTCTATTCAGCTAAAGAAAACACCAGCAAAATTCAAAGGGAACCAACTCTATGGGAAAATGTAATTGCCAACGATACCTCAGGCAAGGGTTTGATCTCCAAAATATATAAAGAACTAATGTGACTCAACACCAGGGAGACAGACAGCCCAATTAAAAAATGGGCAAATGACATGAACAGACAATTCACTGAGGAAGACATACAAAGGGCCCAGAAGCATATGAAAGAATGCTCCATGTCACTAGCCATCAGAGATGCAAATTAAAACTACAATAAGATACCACCTCTCCCCTGTCAGAATGGCAATCACCAACAAATCAATAAACAAGTGTTGGCGAGGATGTGGAAGAAAGGGAACCCTGGTGCACTGTTGGTGGGAATGTAGACTGGTGCAGCCACTAAGGAAAACAGTATGGAGTTTCCTTAAAAAAACTAAAAATGGAACTGCCTTTTGATCCAGCAATTCCACTACTTGGACTATACCCAAAGAATCCTGAAACACCAATTCATAAGAACCTATGTACCCCTATTGTAAATAGCAGCACTATTTACAATAGCCAAGTGATGGAAACAGCCAAAGTGCCCATCAATGGATGATTAGATCAAAAAACTTAGGGGCACATTTACACAATGGAATTCTACACAGCAGAAAGAAAGAAGGAACTCCTAACCTTTCCAACAACATGGATGGAACTATAAAGTATTATGCTTAGTGAAATAAGCCAGTCAGTGAAGAATAAATACCATATGATCTCACCCATTTCAGGACAATAATGAACAAAACTAATAACAAGCAAAAGAAAACCAGATACATGAATACAGTGAATAGGCCTTAAATGGGAAGGGGAAGGAGGTTGGGGGGAGCAGGGAGGAAGAGACAAAGAAGGGGAGCAGTTTAGACAAGAACCTAGTATGGAAGATCCATGGACATGGACAACATGTGGGACTGACTTTGTTGGGGAATGGATGGGTGGGGAAGAGGACAGAGGGGAACAAAGAGGGGATGAATATAATACAACAACAATAAAATTAAATTAAAAAAAGATGAAGAAACCAAGAGAGATGGAGAGGAATACAGAAACAAAGTGGGAAAATGTCAGTGAAGAAGTACCTCTCAATAATAACCTAAAATGTAAATGGAGTAAGTGCACTAATAAAAAGATATAGGGTAGTTGAATGGAAAAGAAAACACAACGTACATATATGCTGTTTTCAAGAGACCCACCTCAGAGAAAAAGATTGACACAGACTGAAAGTGAAGGGATGGAAAACTATATTTCAAGCAAACGTACATGAAAAAAAGGCCTGGGTGGCAATACTTATATCAGACAAAAATGATTTCACAGTGAAGGACATAAAAAGAAACAAAGAAGAACATTTCATAATACTTAAGGGAACAATCCATTTATAAGACATAAACCTTATAAATATGTATGAACCCAACCAACCTAGGAATACCCAAATATGTAGGGAAAATCTTGGAGGACTTCAAGAAGGATATAGACAGCAACACATAATAGTAGGGGACTTTAATACCCCATTATCAACAATGAGAAGATCTTCCAAGTAATAAAACACAAAGGATACTGTGGTATTGAACAATACTCTAGATGAAATGGGCTTAACTGACATATATAGAATGTTTTACCCCGAAGAAGAAAATACACATTCTTCTCTAATACACAGAGAACATTCTCAAAGACAGACCACTTGGTAGGACATAAAACAAGCTTCCACAAATACAAGAAAACTGAAATCATACCAAGCATCTTCTCAGATCACAATGGCTTGAAACCAGAAACCAATTTGAAAGAAAAATTCCAAAAACAATACAATTCATGGAGACTGGATAACATGCTATTAAGTAAGAAATGGGTTAATAATGAGATCAAAGATGAAATCAAAAAGTACCTGGAAAGAAATGAAAATGAATTCACAACATCCCAAAATGTATGTAACATAAGGCAGGCGGTCCTCAAGGGGCAATTCATAGCAATACAGGCCACATAAAAAGGCTAGAAAAACTCATACAAACAACCCAACCATAAAGCTTCAAGAACTAGAACAGCAACAACAACCAAAGCCCAGAGCACACAGAAGGAAGGAAATTATCAAGATCAGAGCAGAACTAAATGACCCAGAGACTAAAAGCCCAATTCAAAGGGTAGGTAAATCCAGGAGCTGATTCTTTGAAAAGATAAACAAAATTGACAAACTATTAACAAGACTCATCAAGTAAAAAAGAGAGGACCCAAATAAACAAAATCAGAAATGACAGAGGAGAAATCACAATTGATGCTTCAGAAATACAAAGAATTGTAAGAAATTACTACATACAACTATATAAAAAGAAATGTTACAACTTAGGTGAAATGGATAAATTTTTTGAAATGTATAACCTACCAAAACTGAATCAAGAAGTAGAAATCCTGAATAGGCCAATAACAACTAGTGAAATTGAAGAAGTAATAAAAAAAAAATCCCAGTGCACAAGAGCCCTGGACCAGATGGCTACAAAAGTGAATTTTACCAAACATTTAGGGAAGAACTAACTCCTATCCTTCTCAACCTATGCCAGAAAATCCAAGAAGAGGGAAGACTCCCAAACTCTTTTTATGAGGCCAGTATTATTCTAATCCCAAAACCAGGTCAAGACCCAACGAAAGAAAGAAAACTACAAGCCAGTATCTTCCCTGGTGAACACAGATGCAAAAAATTCTCAACAAAATATTGACCAACCAGATTCAGCAATATATTAAAAAATATTATACACCATGACCAAGTGGGAGTCATCCCAGGGATGCAAGGATGGTTCAATATTGGCAAATCAATAAAGGTAATACGCCACATAAACTGAAAGACAAAAACCATATGATCATATAAATAGATGCCAAAAAAGTATTTGTTAAAGTACAGCACTCTTTTATGATAAAAACCCTCAGCAAGATGGGAATAGAGGCAACATACCTCAATATAATAAAGGCCATATACGAGAAACCTGAAGCTAACATCATAGTCAACAGGTTCAAAAAACTGAAAGCGCTTTCCTTAAGTTCAGGAAGAAGGCAAAGGTATGCACTCTCTCCATGTCTATTCAGCATAGTCTTGAAAGTTCTAGCCACAGCAATCAGACAAGAAAAAGGAATCAAAGGCACCCAAATCAGAAAGGAGAATGTAAAACTGTCATTATTTGCAGATGACATGTTAGTGTACATAGAAAACCCTATAGACTCCAGTAAAAAACTACTCCACCTAGTAACTGAATTTGGAAAAAAATAGCTGGATACAAAGTCAATATCCAGAAATTGAAGGCATTTTATACACCAACAATGAAACATCAGAGATAGAAGCTAGAAAATAAATCCCATTTACCATAGCAACAAGAAAATTAAAGTACTTAGGAATAAACTTAACTGAGGCAGTAAAGGACTTGTACTCAGAAAACTACAAAACACTGAAGAGAGAAACTAAGGAAGATACAAATAAATGGAAGCATATACATGTTCATTGTTGAGAAGAATTAGCATCATGAAAATGTCCATATTACCCAAAGCCATCTACAGATTCAACACAATCACTAGTAAAATACCAACAACATATTTCACAGAATTAGAACACTTAAAAATTTCATATGGAGTCAAAAACGACCCTGAATAGCTACATAAATCCTGACAAAGAAGAATGAAGTAGGAGGAATCACAATACCAGATATTAAGCTATATTACAAAGCTATAGTAACCAGAACAGTCTGGTTCTGGTACAAGAACAGAAAGACAGATCAATGGAACAGAATGGAGAACCCAGAAATAAACCCGGGGCCCTATAAGCAACTAATATTCAACAAAAGTGAAAGGAACGTAATATGGGAGTACAAATAACGTCTTCAACAAGTGTTTTGGGAGAACTGGACAGGTACTTGTAAAAAAATGCAAGTACACCACCAACTTACACCAGAATAAACTCTTTTATCATAACAAAATATCCCTGTTTTAACTAATACTCACATAGAAGTATTATGTGATGGATGTTAATATGGCCATTTAAGCTGGTTCCATGATAAATATTTCTTCAAATTTTTTAAATTTAATTTTATTGTTTTATTACATCTATCCCCTTCTTCCTTCCCTCTATCCCCTTCCCCACGCATCCACCCACTCCCCCTCAAAGTCGATCCCACTTTTTGTCCATGTCCATGGTTCTTCCATACTAGTTCCTTGACTAAACTGCTCCCCTTCTTTGCCTCTTCCTCTCCCCTCCCACTTCACCTCTCCCCTCCCACTTCACCTCTCCTCTCTGCCCACTGAAGGTCTATTCATTGTACTCATGTATCCAGTTCCGTTTTGCTTCGTTTTGTTCATTATTGTCCTGTAATGGGTGAGATCATATGGTATTTTGTCTTTCACTGACTGGCTTATTTCACTAAGCATAATACTCTCCAGTTCCATCCATGTTGTTGCAAAGGGTAGGAGTTCTTTCTCTCTGCTGTGTAGTATTCCATCGTGTAAATGTACCCAAGTTTTTTCATCCAATCATCCACTGATGGGCACTTAGGTTGTTTCTAGCACTTGGCTATTGAAAATAGTGCTGCTATGAACATAGAAGTACACAGGTTCTTACAAATTGGTGTTTCGGGGTTTTTTGGGTATAGTCCTAGTAGTGAAATTGCTGGGTCAAAAGGCAGTTCCACTTTTAGTTTTTTGAGGAAACTCCATACTGTTTTCCATAGTGGCTGTACCAGCCTGCCTTCCCACCACCAGTGCACCAGGGTTCCCTTTGCCCCACAGCCTCATCAACACCTGTTGTTTGATGATTTGTTGATGATTACCATTCTGACAGGTGTGAGGTGGTATCCTATTGTGCTTTTAATTTGCATCTCTCTGATGGCTGAAATGTTTAGCATTCTTTTTTGTTTTTTTAATTTTATTGTTGCTGTATTACATCCATCCCCTTTTTGCTCCCCTCTGTCCCCCTCCCCACCCACCCATTCCCCCCCAAAATCAATCCCACCTGTTGTCCATGTCCATGGTTCCTTTATACTAGGTTCTTGTCGAAACTGCTCCCCTTCCTTGCCTCTTCCCCCCCGTCCCCCAATCCCCTTCCCCCTGAAGGCCTATTCACTGTATTCATATATTTGGTTCTGTTTTGCTTGTTGTTAGTTTTGTTCATTACTGTCCTATAAAAAATATGGAATGTTTCACGAATTTTCACGTCATTCTTGTGCAGGGGCCATGCTAATCTTCTTGGTATTGTTCCAATTTTAGTATACATGCTGCCAAAGTGAGCGCTGAGCATTCTTTCTTATGCCTTTGGACCCTTTGCATGTCTCGCTCAGTGAGTTGTCTGTTCAGGTCCTTTGCCCATTTTTTAATTGGGTTGTCTGTCTCCCAGGTGTTGAGTCACATGTGTTCTTTATATATTTTGGATATCAAACCCTTGTCTGAAATATCATTGACAAATATTTCTTCCCATACAGTTGGTTCCCTTTTAATTTTGCTGGTGTTTTCTTTAGCTGAACAGAAACTTTTCAATTTGATATAGTCCCATTTGTTGATTTGTTCTTTGATTTCCTTTATCCTTGGAAAAGTATCAGTAAACATATTTCTGCATAGGATATCTAAAATTTAACTCCCTATATTTTTCTCCAGGACCTTTATGGTGGTGCTGCTTATGTTTAAGTCCTTTATCCATCTTGAATTTATTCTGCTGTATAGTGTAAGTTGGTGGTCTAGTTTTAGTTTATGGCATGTCCCTGTCCAGTTCTCCCAACACCACTTGTTGAAGAGACTGTTTCTTCTCCATTTTATGTTCCTTCCCCCTTTGTTGAAAATTAATTGACCACAGAGTCCTGGGTTTTATTCTGGGCTCTATTCTGTTCCACTGATTTATATATCTATTCTTATGCCAGTACCAGATTATTTTAATTACAGTAGCCTTGTAGTGTAGTTTGGTGTCCAGTATTGTGATTCCTCCTTCATTGCTCTTCTATCTCAAGACTGCTGTGGCTATTTGTGGTAATTATTTGGCCCCATATAAATTTTTGAAGTATTTGTTCTATATCTGTGCAATATGTCATTGGTATTTTAACTGGGATTGCATTGAATCTATAGATTGCTTTGGGTAGTATGGACATTTTAATGACGTTAATTCTTCCCACCCATGAACACGGTATGTGCTTCCATTTATTTGTATCTTCCTTAATTTCTTTCTTCAATGTTCTGTAGTTTTCTGAGTACAGATCTTTTACCTCCCTGTTAAGTTTATTCCTAAGTACTTTATTTTTCTTGTTACTATGGTAAATGGGATTTGTTTCCTAGCTTCTATCTCTGATGTATTATTGGTATACAAAACTGTTTTTGATTTCTGAATATTGACTTTATATCCAGGTATTTTGCTAAATTTGCTGATTAGGTCAAGTAAGATTTTGGTGGAGCCTATTGGGTTTTCTATGAACACTCTCATATCATCTGCAAATAATGACAGTTTGACTTCCTCCTTTCCAACGTGGATACCTTTGATTCCTTTTTCTTCTCTAATAGTTTTGCCTAGAACTTCCAAAACAATGTTGAACAGAAGTGGAGAAAGTGTTCCTGATCTCAGGGGGAAAGCTTTTAGTATTTGCACATTGAGTATGATGTTGGCTTTAGGTTTCTCACATATGGCCTTTATTATGTTGAGGAATGGACCCTCTATTCCCATTTTGCTGAATGTTTTTATCATAAATATTTGCTGTACTTTATCAAATGCTTTTTCAGCATCTATTGATATGATCATATGGGTTTTGTCTTTCAGTTTGTTGATGTGGTATATTGCATTAATTGATTTGCCAATGTTGTACCATCCTTGCATCCCTGGGATGAAACCCACTTAATCATGGTGTGTGATCTTTTGAATGTATTGCTGGATCCGTTTAGCCAATATTTTGTTGAGAATCTTAGCACCTATGTTCATAAGAGATACTGGCCTCTAGTTTTCTTTCGTATTTGCATCTTGATCTGGTTTTGGGATTAGAATAACATTGGCCTCATAGAAAGCGTTTGGAAGTCTTCCCTCTTCTTGGATTTTTTAGAATAGGTTGAGAAAGATTGGAGTTAGTTCTTCTCCAAATGTTTTGTAGAATTCACCTGTGTAACCATCTGGTCCAAGGCTCTTGTGCTTTGGGAGATTTTTGATTATGTCTTCAATTTCACTAGTTGTTATTGGCCTATTCAGGACTTCTGCTTCTTCTGGATTCAGTTTTGGTAGGTTATACACTTGCAGAAATGTGTCCATTTCACCCAGGTTGTCATATTTCTTGTCCTATATTTGTTTGTAATAATTTCTTACAATCTTTTGTATTTCTGATGTATCAGTTGTGATTTCTCCTCTGTCATTTCTGATTCTGTTTATTTGAGTCCTCTCTTTTTCTTGATGAGTCTGGTTAAAGGCCTTTCAATTTTATTTTTTCAAAGAACCGGCTCCTAGATTTGTTGATTCTTTGAATTGTAGACTTAGGCTCTAAGTTTTTAAATTCTGCTCTGTTGTTGATTGTTTCCTTCCTTGTACTTACTCTGGGCTTTGCTTGTTGTTGCTCCTCTAGTTCTTGCAGCTTTATGGTTAGGTTGCTTGTATAAACTTCTTCTGACCTTTTTAGGTAGGCCTGTATCGCTATGAATTTCCCTCTAAGGACTGCCTTTGTTGTGTCCTATAGGTTTTGGACTGTTGTGTATTCATTTTGTTTCCAGAAACTTTTTGATTTCATCTTTGATCTCATTGTTAACACACTCATTACTTAAAAGAATGTTATTCAGTCTCCATGAGTTAGTGTTTTCAGTTTTTTCCCTTGAAATTGGTTTCTAGTTTCAAGCCATTGTGATCTGAGAAGATGCTTGGTATGATTTCAATTTTCCAGTGTTTGTGGAGGCTTGTCTTGTGACCTACCATGTGGTCTATCTTAGAGAATTTTCCATGTGCATTTGAAAAGAATGTATATTTTGCATCTTTGGGGTGAAAAGTTCTGTATATACCAGTTAGGTCCATTTCTTCTAGAGTGTTGTTCAATGCCTGAATATCCTTGGTGTTTTTTTGTTTGGAAGATCTGTCCATTGTTGATAATGGGGTATTAAAATTCCCTACTATTAGTGTGTTTCTATCTATATCCTTCTTGAAGTCCTCCAGGATCTTCCTTATGTATTTCAGCAGTCCTATGTTGGGTGCATATGTTTACCAGAGTTATATCTTCTTGAAGGATTATTTCCTTAAGTATTATGAAATGTCCTTCTTTATCTCTTTTTATGGTCTTCATCGTAAATATATTTTGTCTGAAATAAGTATTGCTACTCCAGCTTGTTTTTCATGTCCATTTGCTTGATATATACTTTTCTATCCCTTCACTTTCAATCTGTGTCGATCTTTTGTTCTGAGTTGGGTCTCTTCTTCAAGCATATATGTGGGTCATGTTTTCTTATCCATTCGGCTTCCCTATGATCTTTTGATAGCATATTTACATAAATTCGGTTTACATTCAAGGTTCTTATAGATTGATGCTTATTTATTGCCATTTATCCCCATGAACCTGTGTTCTTGTCTATCCCTCTCTGTTTCTTCGTTTTTTAAAAACAGACCCTTTAGCATTTCTTGCAATGCTTGTTTGGTAGAGATGTATTCTTTATGTCTTCTTTTGTCTGGGAAACTGCTTATTTTTCCTTTCATTTTGAATGAGAGCCTTGCTGGGTAGAGTATTCTTGGTTGCAGGCCTTTGTTTCCCATTACTTGAAATACTTTTTGCCATTTCCTCCTGGCTTGTATTGTTTCTGTTGAGAAATCATTTGATAACCTTATCAGAGCCACCTTATATGTTATTTGCTGTTTCTCTCTTGATGCTTTTGGGATTCTCTTTTTGTCTTTGAAATTCGCCATTTTAATTATAATGTGCCTTGGAGTTGGTCTGTTTGGGTTGATCTTCACTGGGACCCTCTGTGCTTCCTGGACTTAAGTAATGTTTTCACTTATCATGTTAGGGAAATTTTCTATCATTACTTTTTTGAACAGGTTTTCCATTCCTTGTTTCTCTTCTCCTGGTATCCCTATGATACAGGTATTATTGTGTTTCATGTTGTCCTGCAGCTCTCTTAAAACCTCTTCATTCTTGTTCAACCTTTTTTCATTCTCTTGCACTGTCTTGGTATATTTTTCTACATTGTCCTCCAGCTCGCTGATCCGGTCCTCTGCTTCCTCTAACCTACTGTTGATTCCTTCTACTGTGTTCTTCAATTCAGAAATTGTATGCTTCATTTATTTCTGGCTCTAATGATAGTTTCCAAGTCCTTTTCAATGCTGGTGTATCTCTCAGTAAGTTCCTTGTAGCTTTTCTGTTGTTCTTTGTAGTTCCCCTGGAGTTGCTCATAGTTTTCTTTGAGCTGGCTGAGCTCATAGGGCTTCTCTATCATCATTCTTTTGAATTCCATATCTGATAGGTCGTTTGCCTCTGTTTCATTTGGTGATCTTTCTTGGGATTCTTCCTCTCCTTCTGGTAATGGGCTCATTCTTTTGTCCCCCATTTTGGGTGTCTGTTATTGCTTTTTTTTCCCTTGGATTAATCTGCTTTGATTCCTTGCCTTTGTGGAGCAAACTTCTGTGTTAGGAGATTTGTCGAGTTCAGTGTTATAGTCTCCTAGATTTCCTCAACTTGTTGTTCATGGGGTGGCCTTTATGTCATTAACTTGTGCTGTCTGGTTGTAGGTTGGATTTGTTCTATGTGTTGCTCCTTTCCCTCCAGTTGGGTGATTTAGAGACAGTCCTTTTATCCCATCTCATACACTGGTTTTGAGCTGCTCCTGCTTTCCTGTAGGTCTCTCCTTTTTTTATTTATTTATTTTAATTTACTTATTTTTAAAGAGAGAAGTTAGGGAGGGAAAAAGAAAGGGAGAGAAACAGTCATCCATTGCCTCTTGACCAGGGACCAAACCCGCATTCCAGGCATGTGTCCTGACTAGGAATTGAAATGACAATCTTTAACTTTGCTGGATTATGCCTAATCAACTAAGCCACACTGGCCAGGGCTTTCTTCACCTTTTTACTTTCAGCACTTCCTGTGTTTAAAAACTGTGACCTGTAGACAGCACATAATAGTTTCTTGTTTTTAAGTCCAGCCTGACAATCTCTGCCTTTGACTGAAGTGACTGACTATTTTACACTTAAAGTACTTACCACTATATAGTTGTATTGCAATTTGGTTTCTATTTGTTTCATTTGTTGTTGTTGTTGTTCTTTGTTCCTTCTTTTCTATTTTTATTTCTTTATTTATTTAAAAAATATTTTATTGCATTATTTTTAGAAAGAGGGGAAGGGAGAGAGGCAGAGAGGGAGAGAGACATCAATGTATGGTTGCTTTTCACCTGCCTCCAGCCACAGACCTAGTTGGAGACCTGGTTTGCAACCTGGTTATGTGCCCTGGCTGGGGAATCGAACCTGCGACCTTTGGGTTCGCAGGCCAGCGCTTTGTCCACTGTGCTACCAGCCAGGGCTTTCTTTTCTATTTTAAAGTCTTAATTCCATTTAACATCACCCTCATCCACTGTGCTACATTTTTGTCTTATACCTATAAACCTAATAAATCCATCAATACTGTGCTATTTTGCTTTATGCAATGTCTTTTTTAACTTTATTTTTATTGTCGACACTATTACAATGCCCCCCTATTATTATGCCCCCTTTTTCTCCCTTTGCCCACCTCTACTCAGCCTCCATCCCCCCTTCCCTCTGGTAATAATTATCCTGTTATCTGTGTCTATGGGTTATTATACAATCACGTCTTTCAAAGGAATTAGAAAAAATAATGAAAAGGCATAGTTGTTGCTGTACTTAAGGAGTTCAATTTCAGTAGAGGTTTAAAAATTTTTTTTGGTTGTTGGGGGAGGCATAGGGTATAGATTCCCGCAAGAAACTGATGAAGGTTAAAAATTGTCACTTTCCTACTCACAAATGCATATTGAGTTTTAGTCAGACTATTCTATGAAGAATGAGAATATCCTACCCAGTAATAAACAAACATACTTTATCCCTGCAGAATCTGGCAGGGATGAAATAGGGCTCTTGTGTCCATTTCCTTAAATTCCAATCCTAAATGCTGCTTCCTATTTGAATGTATACTCTGGAAGGGAAGAATTTTGTTTGACTTTGATCACTGTTAGGTTCAGTGCCAAGAACAGCACCAGGCACATATTAACTAAAATACATATTAAATATCTAAGTATTTGCTAGGAGAAAGGCAAATGAATAAATACTCCACAAAGATAAAAATGTTATCTTAGATATTTTTTAAAGGAAATTGGAAAGTTGGCAGTAGATACACTTTTTTGATGCTAAGTTTATACTCTCCCATATGACAAAAAGATAGACTTCACCTTTGGTACTACAGCATGACCTTAAGTTTTCAAATACGAGTTTACAAATACACTATTGTAAAATGTTCTAGGTATCCACAATGAATGGAAATATGAAGAACTTACAGAGTTTAGCATTTTATACTTGGTAATCATACCACTCTATTCTATGAGAAGATGGGATAAGAATATGTGTATTAAATTTTACCTCAGTACTGCCAAAAGCTTTAACAGTGTCACTTACCATTATACTACCTTACGTTTACATATTACTTTTAACTTTAACTTCCATTATCTCATAAACCCTTCTCATAGTAGTCATTCTGATTGTGAATTTTCTTGAAACCCTAACAGTCTGTGAAAAAAAGGCTTTAAATATAGACCATCTGCTCAGATTTGCATGTCGCACCAGGAGAAATAAAGAAGGTGGTTTTTGCAGGCCTTCAGTGCCAGGAAGCCCACAATCAAGCTGAAAGGCCCAATGACAAGGGAAGAAACAGCAGCAGCAGTAGACTTAGGCAGGTCAGTTGCCAGGTTCAGGATGATGAGATACCGTGAAAAGGATTAAGTGTCTGAGAAGGCCTGCCAGTCCTGGAATCAGACCACCAGGACCAGAACCAGAAAGTGTTCTGGGCACATGCAGCTGAAAACCTAGGCCAGAGAGACAGAACACAGCTCTGGGCTAGAGGTAGGAGCTCCCCATAAGCCAAGAGTAGAAGCTATTACTTCATAAATCCAACTGAGAATGCAAAACAAAATGAATTGTTTTTTTTTCTTTTAGACCATTAGAAAACATGGATATCAATTATATATTTTTTCCAATTTTTTTCAGATTATTAGCCTTTTTGGAAAGGGAATCATGAAATACTGCTCATTGGGCAAATAAATAATTTGCTGGGTAGAAAACATGTGAAAAACTCCTGGTTATGGACAGCAAACCTCACTGTTCTCTCATCTTATTTAGTATTAGCATGAAACCACAGCAAGCAAAGATGAGAAACCATGAGCAGGCAATGACACCAGGTCTTTGTTGATCTTTTTATACAGCCAACTATGGCTGAACAAAAGCCCACAGAGCAAACTGCCCTGCCAGGGTCCTTGTGAACCATGGTTCCAACATTTAAAAAACCTATCATTTAATGATGTATTAGGACAAGCACATTGGGCTGCTTTCCCAAGGGGCAAATACTGCCTCCACAAAATGGGTCAAGGAAATAAATATCCCTTTAATACCTTTTATTTTTCATCCTCACCTGAGGATATGTTTATTGATGACAGAGACAGACAAAGAGAGATGGGGCGAGGGAGGGAGTGAGTGAGGGAGGGAGGGAGAGAGGGAGGGGGGAACACTAATGTGAAAGAGAAGTATCAATTGGTGCCTCGCATATGCACCTCAGCTAGGGGTTATACCTGCAACCTACATATGTGCTTTGAATGAGAGTCAAACCCACAACCTTCTGGTGTTTGAGACAATGCTTCAACCAGCCGGGTAACCCAGCCAGGGCACACCTGGGACATTTTATATAGACTTCATTTGCATTTAAGTCCTGGAAACCAAACCCACTGAAGCCTTATTTGTTTGTTCAACAGATATATTTGTTGAACATCTGTCATGCGCCTAGTTGTATTCTAAACAATGGGATGCAAGAGGAGCATAGCAAAGAAAATCCCTGCTCTTACGGGCTTTACATTTTCCTAGATACTCTTCTTCACTGGAAATATTCAAGAAAGATGTCAGGAACTTTGGAAATTATTTATTTTATTACCCAAAGGAAGTATCTGAAAATTAGTAATGCCTGAAGTTATTTCTGCCATTTGCAATCAATCATGAAATTGTTCCTTTAACGGAAGATGGAATCATATGACTTCAGCACTTATTAAAAGAGTCTTGCTATCTTGTTCTTAGTCAAGTTAAAAAATGATTCAGTGTTCATAGCAGCACTATTTACAATAGCCAAGTGCTGGAAACAGCCTAAGTGCCCATCGGTGGATGACTGGAGCAAAAAACTTTGGTACATTTACACAATGGAATACTACACAGCAGAAAGAAAGAAGGAACTCCTACCCTTTGCAACAACATGGATGGAACTGGAGAGTATTATGCTCAGTGAAGTAAGCCAGTCGGTAAAGGACAAATACCATATGATCTCACCCATTACAGGACAATAATGAACAAAACTAACAACAAGCAAAACAGAACCAAATATATGAATACAGTGAATAGGCCTTCAGTGGTCAGGGGGAAGGGGGTTGGGGGGAGGGGGAGAAGCAGAGGCAAAGAAGGGGAGCAGTTTAGACAAGAACCTAGTATAAAGAAACCATGGACATGGACAACAGGTGGGATTGACTTTGGGGGGAATGGGTGGGTGGGGAGGGGGACAGAGGGGAGCAAAAAGGGGATGGATGTAATACAACAACAATAAAATTTTAAATAAATTAATTAATTTTTAAAATGACTCAGATGAACTCCTTATAGCTCTGTTGTCTCTTTTGATTTCATTTTTAAGTATCTAATTAAAACACTGGATATCTTTCCAATTCTTGGGAAGCTGAGTTGGAATAAGGATAGAATTAATTAGACTAATCACAGACTATTTGTTTTTAACAAACTGTTTTAGAAAACTGCACTGAAGCTTTCTTTTTTGAAAATCATTCATCAGGAGGATTAAGTTAATTGCATAAAGCAGAAAACTGCAAATGACAGTGACTTAAATACAACAGAAGTTTATTTCTCCCTCATGTTAAAAAGCTCTAACCATCTTAACTGCATTCCAAGTAGCAGGGGGAAAAATAAGGAAGGACAAAAGTCTCACCAATGTGGAAGTTTACAGATTATTGGGTAAGATGCTGGGATTTAGTGTGATGGCTATAACTAGATGCAAAGAAAACTGGGGAATAAAATGAAGGTTTTGTTTCTAAGAAAAAACACACTGGGAGATAGCTAGAGTCTCTAGCACATTGACAAAGCCTTAATTGGTGCTTACATATAAATACTTAATATACCTTTTAGCAAGGAAACCATTCCCCTTTAAAATTATATCTACTTTCATAAGTTGATTCAGCAAACTAACACTTACGGGGCAAACAGGCTTATGCTGAAACTTGTTTCTTACATTAGACTAAAATTACATACACTAGATATGAAGGTAAAGATCTAAAAACAACTTATGCATTTATATAGTCAGTGGTGAAAAACTCAGGACTTTCTAAGACAAAAAAATTAGACAAGGAAGAAGTAAACATATAAACAAACCATATCTTGACAATATGATCATGTATGTAGAAATCCCTAAGGGATTCACAAAAACGCTACCAGAAATTAAAAAATCAGCAAACTGCGGGATATAACAGTAATATACAGAAATCAACTGCATTGCTATATAATAGTAATGAACAACTGGAACAAAAATTACTAAAAAATTGCACATAAAATACCATCAACAGACCCACAGACACTTTGGAATACATTTAATGAAAGATTGCAAAAGGAAATTAAGCTCCATCTCTTAAGTTTAAAACAACTTGTGGGCATATTTAAAAATCATCATAATGGCAATCCTTCCCAGCTGATTTACAGTTTCGATGCAACAGCAAATAAAATCTTTCTTTCTTAATCCTCACTTGAGGATATATTCATTGGTTTTTTCAGAGAGGGAGAAAAGAAGAGAGGGAGGGAAGGAGGGAAGGGGATGGGGAAAGAAAGAGAAAGAGAAAGAAACATCTGTGTGAGAGGAATACTGATAGGTTGTCTCCATTATGCCCATCAGCCAGGCACCAAACCTACAACCGAATCCAAGATGGAGATGTAGACTGACACCTGTGTCTCCCTCCACAACACAAAACAATAGATCTACCTCAAAACTAGAGATAATCAGAAATGCCAGTATACCAAGCTGCACAGAAACACAACAAAGATAGAAAGAAGAAATACTCATCCAGAAAGTTAGGAGGAGCAGAGCTGGGACAGAGAGCACATAGTTTGGCAAATGGGTTCCTGGCATGGGTTGGTGGTACAACAGCTGTGGCAGAAGAGTGGCTGGAGTTGGCTGGTGAAAAGCACCATCATAGTAGGAAACACCTATTGAATGCTCCTGGTACCAGAATAGATAATGAGGCTCATTGTACAGTTCCAGTACTGGGAGAGAAAATAAAGCCTCATTGTTTCTGGTTGTGAAAAACAGTGAGGGTTGAAGTGAAGGAAGAAATTGCAGTCTCATGGCATAGTCAGTTTGTTTAGAGGGACCTGAGGTTCTGAAATGTCCACAGACCCACCCCCACCCACTCTGGGAACAATGGATAGGGCAACAACTAGAGAGGAGCTAGTTCCATATGGGAAATGGAACAAGTGCCTAGAAAAAGAGTGAGTGCTGAGCAAGCCTCAATGTTCCCTCTTAGATCCCTTTCTCACATACAGCACCACATGTTGAAACATGTTGCCCTGCACTGACGAATACACAAGGCTCTCATCCTTAAAATGTAACAGGTGCAACAGCCTAAGAAACAAGTACACAGGAGCCTGTCAAGATGTGGAGACACAGAAACATGAGTCAAAAAAGGGAACAAATCAAGGTTGCAGGGGCCAAACTAAGTTATAAAGAAATAGCCAAGCCCTGGCTGGTGGCACAGTGGATAAGGCACCAGCCTTCAAACCTACAGGTTGCTGTTTCGATTCCCAGCCAGGGCACGTAACCAGGCTACAAGATCGGTCTCCAGCCAGATCTGTAACTGGAAGCAGGTGAAATATAACCATACATTAATGTTTCTCTCCCTCTCTGCCTCTCTCCCTGACCCTCTCTCTGAAAAATAATAAATAAAATCTTAAAAAAGAAAGAAAAAAAGAAATAGCCAAACTGACAGATGACCAGACTGCCAGTTTAAAACGCTGGTAATAAAGATGCTAACAGACTTAAATACAGCAAATACAGAAGGGAAGAAATGAAGGCTAGCCCAAGTGAAACAAAGGAAAATACACACAAAACCAATGGTGAAGGGAAGGAAAACGGGGTTCAAATCAATGACTTGGAATGTAAGGAAGAAATAAACAGTTGAACAGCATAGAAAGTGGAAACAAGAATTGTAAAAAAAAAAAACAAAAAACAAGTAGAGGCTTAGGAACCTCTGGAATGACTTTAAATATGCCAACATCCTAATCATCGGGGTGCTCGAAGAAGAAGAGCAAGAAATTGAAAACTTGTGTGAAAAAATAATGAAGAAAAACTCAAATTTGGCAAAGGAAACAGACATAGAAGTCCGGAAAGCAAAGAGGGTCCCAAACAAGCTAGATCCAAATTGGATCACATCAAGACACATTATAATTAAAATACCAAAGGTTAAAGATAAACAGAGAATCTTCAAAGCAGCAAGAGAAAAGAAGAGAGTTACCTACAAAGGGGTTCCTATAAGGCTATCAGCTGATTTCTTAAAAGAAACTTTGCAGGCAAGAAGGGACTGGCAAGAAGTATTCAAAATGATGAAAAGCAAGGAACTACAACCAAGAATACTCTAGCCAGCAAAGCTATCATTCAGAATGGAAGGGTAGACAAAATGCTTCCCAGACAAAGTAAAGGAGTTCATCATCACCAAGCCATTATTATATAAAATGTTAAAGGACTTATTTAAGAAAAAGAAGATCAAAACTATGAACATTAATATGACAACAAACTCACAACTATCAACAACAGAACCTAAATAAATAAGAGAAAGAAAAAGAAAAAACCAAACCAAGCAAACAACCAGAATAGGAACAGAAGCATAGGCATGAGGATTGTTGGGAGAATTACCAGCTGGGAAGGAGAAGGGGGTGAAATGGGGAAATGGTGCAGGGATTAGGAAACACAATTGCTGGATACAACAAAGACAGGGGGAAGCTAAGAATAACAGAGGAAAAGGTGAAATCAAGAGAACTTATATGCACAACCCACGGACATGAACTAAGGGGGTGGGACTATAGGAAGGAACGGGGGTGGGGGGTGGGGGGGGGACACGGGACGGACTTGTGTGGAGAGGAGCAAAGAAGAGTTTGGGACAACTGTAACAGCATAATCAATAAAATATACTTAAAAAAAAGACCAGCAACCTTTTGGTATATGGGACAATACTCCAAATACTGAGCCACATCAGCCAGAACAGCAAGCAAAATCTTAGCTGTTTTTTTTTTTTTTTTCCCTTTCCTGAAGAAATTACAAGCTAATTTTAAAATGTGTATGGAAAGTCAATGTTCCTAAAATAGCTAAACCAGTTTTGAAAAAGAGGGACAAAGTGTGAAGACTTTAATACCTGATTTCAAGACTTGCCATAAAGCAAAAGTACTCAAAACAGTATGATATAAAGATGGACATATAAATCACTAGGATGGAAAAGGAAGTCAAGAAATAGATTCACAGTGATCAACTGATTTTCAACAAAGGTACCCATATAAAGGAGAAAAGAGTCTTTTCAACAAACAGTGATAAAAAAGTTGGCTATTGGTGTGAAAAAAAATAAATCTCAACCCATACTTCACAAGAAGTATACTCAAATTGGATTTTCAATCTAAGTGTAATAGCAAAAACTATTAAATTCTAGAGGAAAATATAAGATAAAATCTTTGTGATGTTGGATTGTTAAAGCTTATTAAATAAGATAAGAAAAATACAAACTATAAAGGAACCATGGACATGGACAACAGGTGGGATTGACTTTGGGGGGAATGGAGGGTGGGGAGGGGGACAGAGGGGAGCAAAAGGGGGATGGATGTAATATAACAACAATAAAAGTTAAAAAAAGAAAAAAATACAAACTATTTTAAAAACTGGAACATTGAATTAATCAAAATTAATAACTTTGCTTACTGAAAGGCATAGTTAAGAAAGCAAACAGGCAAGCTGCATGCTGGGATAACATTTTTTACAAAATATATCCAACAAAGGGCTTATATCCAGAATATAAAGATTTCTTTTAACTTAGAAGACAAATGAAACTCAACAAAAATTAGGCAGAAGATTTGAACAGGCAGCTCACAAAAGAAGATTTACAAATGGACAGTAAGCATATGAAAACACACTCAGTATCACTAATCACTAGAGAAATTCAAATTAAAATCACAAATGTCATTACACATCAACTAAAGTTAAAACAACTGATAATGCCAAGTGCTGGCAAGGATGCAGAGCAATTGGAACTCTCATGCATCGATGGTGGAAATTCAAAATGTTACAACTACTTTGTAAAATAATGAGGTAGTACTTTATAATGCTAAATATATAGCTATCATACAACCCAGCAATTCTACTCTCAAGAATTTACTGAAGAGAAGTTAAAGCATATGTCCACACAAAAAAGATCTGTACATAGGCATCATAGCGGACTTACTCATAATAACTCAAACCTGGAAGTAACTCAAATGTTCATTAACTGGTGAATAGATAAATTGTGGTGCAACCATACTACAGATTAATACTTAAAGTAGATTGATCTCAAAAACATCATGTTAAATGAAAGAAGTAAAAAAGAAAAGACTTCATACTATATGATTCCAATTATATGAAATTCTAGAAAAGGAAAATTATAATTGACATGAAGATCAGAGGTTACATGGGGATGGCAACTGGGTGAGAAGACAGAGCAAAAGGAATTAAAAAAATGTTCAGGGTGAGGGGACAGTTTTCTATACTGATTGTGGTTGTTGTTATACAACTGTATACAATTACATAATTCATCAAATTGTTTACTTAACATTGGTGAATTTCCTTATATGTAAATAACACTTTCATAAACAGAAAAAGAATTTTTTCATAAAAAGTAAATGTGACCCTGGCTGGCATGACTCAGTGGATTAAAGGCCAGCCTGTGGGCTGAAAGGTTGCTGGTTTGATTCCCAGTCATGGCACATGCCTGGGTTGCAGGCCAGGTCCCCAGTTGGGGTGTGAGAAAGGCAACCAATTGCTGTTTCTTTCGTATATCATGTTTATGTCCCTCTCTTTCTCCCTCCATTCTCTTCTCTCTAAAAAATAAAATATTTTTTAAAAGAAAAGATAAATATTTTAAATTTTATAAAAGCTAGATTTTAGTGGACTAAAACCAATCTTTAGTAATAAAAAAATTCTGATAGCTTGAAAATATTCCCAGATACCATAAGCAGGAAGACTTTTTAAAAAATGATTTAACTTATTGATTTGAGAGAGAGGGAGGGAGGAAGAGAGAGAATGATTTGTTGTTCCACTTAGTTATGTATTCATTGGTTGATTCTTGTATGTGCCCTGGTCAGAAATCAAACCTGCAACTTTGGCAAATAGGGATTACATTCTAACTACCAAGCTACCCGGCAGTGCTATTGTTTATAAATAATGAATATATTCAAAATAACATGCATTGATCTTAACCACAGTCTTTCCATAGAATTTATTATTAAGATAGAAGAGAAATATCAACACAATCAGCCCCAAAGAGGAAAAACATTGGACACTTCCATTTTTTAAAAATCAGTTTAAAGAGACAAAAGTGATTCAAGATTTTCCATCTGATAATAGAAAAAGCACATGAAGACCTGTGGGATAATGCTCTGTTCTGAAGTTGATATGATAACCTACCAGTTATTATCTAAGACTAAAAAGTATGTCTGTTTTCTTGACAACCTCTTCCTTATCTCATTTCTTTTTCCTTTGACCAGCAACACTATTGAACCAGCTAAATATATTTAAATTATCCTTTAAACTTCATTTTCTTATACATGAGAATGCCAAAAACACAGGCAACACATGTGCTGAAGGTGAGGTTTGAATGGCATCTTTAAACCATCAGATGCAGGACTAGTTAAGTATCTTGATGATCTTAGAAGAGAAAGTATAGCTATGGGCTGGATTTTTCATATCAGAAAACTTTGGCAAAGTTTTCTCAGATACTGGTTGGCCCACAAAATTCATAGTGAATGGTGCAGTAAGTTTTTGTTTGTATGTGCCTTTTCAGCACCTTGGCATGCTTTTAAGACTTCTTCTCATATAGGATCTCCCTCCAGAAATGTCTCCATTGACGACAACAGAGTCTCATCTTACTGGTATAGTTAAGGGAAGGTCTAAGAGCAGGTTTGTACATAAGTGGACTGTGGTTGAAAAAGACATCAATCAGAGCCTTAAAAAGTGCATTGCAGGGCACTGGACCATGACGAGAATACCAGGCCTTTGGTTCCAGGTCTATCTATCACCCATCAGTTGTGGAACCTGAACTTCAGCCATCTCATGTTTTAAAAAAATATATGTATATATTTTAGCCTCACCTGAGGACATGCTTATTGATTTTAGAGAGAGGGAAAGGGAGGAAGAGAGAGAGGGAGAGAAACATTGATGTGAGAGAGAAACATTGACTGGTTGTTGCGACAGGCACCCTGACCAGAGACCAAACCAGCAACCTGGGCACATCCCTAAACCAGTAATCTAACCCATGACCCTTCAGATTCACAGAATCTAATCCAACCAACTGAATCACACCTGCCAGGGACTCAGCTACTTCATCTTTAAAATGGGAAATCTATGATCTCCACCACTGGAGACTGTTTCAAGAGCCTAGTAAGAGAGTACACGATGAAAGCATCCTCTGACAATCACAAAGTATCACAGTGTTTTACACCACAAAAATTATTTTGATAATACTAAAATCTGACATTCAACAATTATTTACAGAATGTAGATGAAATGCCAGACATTTTGCCAGGCACTAAGGATTAGAAAGAATAATATATAATTCCTAAACTGGAAGACAGGACTGACTCAGAAAAAACTTCAGTTACGACTTTTTAAATGAATATGATTTTTCCAGAAGAAGGGATCCAATGATGAAAATGGAACATACTTTAAAGAAATTGCATGTGTTTATGCAAAGCCCTTTAGAGCATAGACACTAAAACCAGAGAATCTGCATTTGAATCCTATCTCCACTACTTATCATCTTACATTCTTGGCAAATTAGCTAAATTCTCTGTGCTCCAGTTCATCTAGAAAATGGGAATAACAGTCCTTACATCATCAGGCTTTTTAGGGGACTAATTAAGATAATATTTGTAAAGTGGTTAGTCTATATTAGTCTGCTTTCCCCAGGTTATACAGTTTATTATATTGCTAACAAATTATCTCAAAATTCAGTAGCTTATCACAAAGATTTATTTCTTACTTATGTTACATGTTGACCACAGCCATGTGTCCTCTTCACTCTGGGATCTGGGCCCTACTTGGCACATGCTTTTCCCATGCCATAGGGAAAAGAACAATGGTGGAAATAAGTAATTGCTCTTAAAACTCCTGCTTGTAAAGCATTTCTGCTTATATTTTAGTGGTTAATTTAAGTCACAGAGTAAAGCCTGACGTTAGTGGGGCATGTAATATAGAAGACCTGCCAGGAGGGATCCAGTAGAGAGGTCCATCAAATATTTTGAACAAACAAGAATATTTGAACAAATAACATAAATACCACAAGTATCTGGTATGTAGTGAGTGCTATGTACTTTGTTAAAGAAAAGTGATTGCACAATGGCACAGAATACTGATATAGAATAAGACATTCAGGAACTGTAAAATGTGCAGCATCACTAAACTGCATGGTACCTGGGGGTGAGAGAGGTATATGAAGCAGCTAAATTTTGAAGAACTTTGAAAGGAGGTTAGTTTTTTGCCTATAGGCAAGAGATAAATTGCAGTAATAAGTGTTTATAGCTATATTTTATAAGGCACTTTTTTTTGGTCCTTTTTATAAGAGAGGAAGGAAGAGAGTGAATGAGGGAAACATCCAGTGAGGGGATTGAACCCACAATCTAGGTATGTGCCCTGACTGGAAATAGACCCTGCTACCTTTTGCTGTATGGGACAATGCTATAACCAACTGAGCTGCCTGGTTAGGGCTTCTGTGCCAGTTTTATCAAGACAGTGGCATAATTTCATTTATTCTGAGTTAAACATTTGTAAACCAAAGACTAGCCCTGGCCTGTGTATGGCTTAGTTAGTTGGAGAATCATCCCATAACTGAAAGGTCATGGTTTCGGTCCCTGGTCAGGGCATATACCTAAATTGTGGGTTCAATCCCAGGCCAGGGCATGTAGGATCCCTGGTCTAGGTGTATACCAATCAATGTGTTTCTCTTACATGGATGTATTTTTCTCTCCCTCTCTTCCTATCTCTCTCAAAGCAATGTAAAAATGTCCTCCAGTGTCAGCCCCGGACTGAGTTACAATTGCCTCAACAAGGCAGAGGACAGACAGTAAGTTTCTCTCAATAGGTCTAGGCTACCTGAGGTCAGAAGAGGGGAAAAAGGCATAAAGAAGAAAGGAAGGAAAACGGAAAGTAGACAGGAGGTATAAATAAATCAATATGAGGGGGAAGATACAATGAACCAATAAGCACTTGATTCAGTGTTAGCATTATAAATACTATTTTAATTATAAGAAGTTGAAAACAATCTCTACATATGAATGTCTTCTAACGTCTTCAACTTTACACTTGGTCCTTTCACAAGTCAAATCAAACCTCACAACCCTCAAAAGCTTTGACTTTCTGCTGCAGCTTCTGCCCTCATTTTCAGTGAACTGCTAGAAAATAATCTCAGTCTCTAAAATTCAACTAAAAACCATGGGTATCAGATGCAATATCTTAACTGCTCTACTGTACTTCTCTCTGGTCAATCTGGAAAAGAAACTTAAGGGAAGAAAGAATATGTAGCAGAGGAAAAGTGCATGAAGAGAAGAGAAAGATAGGAAAAGCAGGGGAAGGCATAGAGAGCCTAACCCCCCACTCTCATTCATCCAGGAACTAGATCAGAGCTTCAAAACTTACTCAAAGGAGTTTAGATTCCCACAGTCGTTTATGCTACTCTATAAACTTTTCCCTTAATGTTGTAGCATGACTTGGGAAGCTGATAAACATAAGGTTTTGTTCAATGCATTTTCTTTAACAGATCCCACAGGACAGGGTTTAATTTTTGTCTCTAAAACTATTGTGGAGGGCAGAGAGAAAGGCAAATCATAGCCCACAAGCAAGCCATTCTGGCTGCTTTAAATTAAGACTGATCATTTTTACCTTCCTCTTTTCTATGACTTAAAAATCCTAGTAAGAGACGTCTATAATCTTGTACCATCATGAAGTTTTTTCTTTGTAAAGTTTTAAAAAATCCCCACTGCCTACAGGAAAAAAAGAACACAAAAAAACCAGGCCACATTCAAAGTCCTAAATAATCTGATGTTTCTCATCTTATTTAGTAGGGCAGATTTTTTTTTACGAACTAAGGTTCCTTGATCACAAGAAAGTAAGTCTGAAATACTGTTCAGAAAATGTAGCAAACAGAAAATGGGCGGAATGTAAAGGGATATTTACATTCTGAAGGGGAAAAGCCAGTCTGAGAAATAAAGGCCTGTCTGTCAATTTGCTCCCAAATAGCTTGAAAGAGGACTAAATGATGTGAACTGTAAATTTTTTTAAAAAATTGGCAAAAGCAGGTTCTGTTTTTTATCATGCTAGAATCAGCTCAGGCTTCAGCTTTTGAGAATTAGGGTACATCTCAGTGGTATGACTCACTACTATGATTCATAAAACAGTAGAAAATGAAGAAGTGCAGAGATATGGATGTCCCAAAGTCTCACTATAGAACCACACAAAAAGAACTCACATAAAGTTTAATAACTAAGAAATATTTTCTAAAGGAAAAATGTACTAATGTATAACAAGATTAATGACATTGAAATACATAAAGAGTACCTTAATTTTTTAAGGTCTCTCACCAAAGATATTAAGAGGAACAATTAAAAACATCATGGTGTGAACATAATGAAAGTATGTGTATATTAACATTTTTTAGTTTGCTGGTTAAACTGAACTAGTTTACTTGGCGACTATAGCCATGCTTTTCAATGACAATTTCACAAACTTTAATGAAAACAGTATTTTCAAATTTTATTTTATTTACTAATTTTAGAGAGAGATAGAATGAGAAAGAGAAACATTAATTTATTGTTCCACTTATTACATATTCATTGATTCAGTCTTGTATGTGCCCGGACCAGGGGCTAAACCTGCAACCTTGGTGTATCGAGACAATGCTCTAACTAAATGACTGCCCCTGGCCAGGGTAAAACAGTAGTATTTTAAACAGTGGTATTAAAAGCCACAATTGCCAAAAGAAGAAATACAAAAACATGTTATCAGTGATATATGTGAATAATTTCAAAGTAATATTTAAGCAAAACAGAATGCCCCTTAACCTTTCCAGAGAAGGGTAGCAGGTAGAATCAATGATGAATGACAAAATGGAACTAAAAAGGGACAGCTGTTCTAGGCAAATTTATTGCTCCTGGTTAAACTAAACACTATTTCCCCCCTTAATCCAGGAAAAACAATTTAGTCCTATGATATCACTGAAGACAGAGTGTGGGATTCTACCTAATAAAACACTTCACTGATGTGATTTATCAACCTCCTCCCCTTTTATTTTGTGTTTTATTTATTTATTTTAAAATATTTTATTATTATTTTTAGAGAGATGGGTAAGGAGAGAGGCAAAGAGGAGAGAAAGAGGCATCAATGTATGGTTGCCTTTCACCTGCCTCCAGCTACAGACTTGGCTGGAGACCCTCCTCCCCTTTTAATCAGTGGGATATTTTAAAGTTATATATTCAGAAACATTTATAATCATGCAAGAATGAGTGACACAAGACAAGGGAAAAACTAGCCTAACCCAAATAACCCACCAATAACTAAACAAAATAAGCTAAATTCAAAATTGGCAGCTTTCCAGAAAACATGAGTAAAGTTTTTGGTTTCTATGACAGCAGATAACCTATGACTTATGTTTTACACAAATGATCCCCACAGTTTTTTTTTAAATAAAAAAAACTCTTTCTCTTAAAAAATGCAAAATTACAAGATTGAAATACAATTACTTCCTTAACACATATATAGTATATTAGGAGAACTATTGGTTTTAATGTTAAAAAGTGAAATTTCATCAACAGTTTTTCTAACATTCTTCCAAAATGCTGAATATCATCTGTGCATCTCTTTTTGGTAGTTAAAATTTTATTTAGCATAAAATGCAAAAAAGGGAAGTCATTTGATATATGTGAAGGGAGGAGAAGTCACATTGAGGAAGAGACATCTGGGACAAGCTGTGGCTTTGTGAATCTCAGACTTTAATCTTATAATCAGTGGTATACAAAGCAAATATTCACAAATAATTTTAATATCCTCTTCTATAATAATCCTTATGTCGAGTATGGCATATTATATTAAATACTTCATAATAAAAATGTAGTTTTGTGGAAAAAGTAAAAAATAAAATATGCAGGGAGTTCAAAACAAGCACCAGTATTTATGGTATATCATGAAGGAAAATGAGGTATGATTTTCACTGATATAAATCATTTTAAGTAAACATAGTATCATCTAATTATGGTGCAACAATAATATAAAAGGCTGATTATGAAGGTTTATTACTGGCTGAATTAATTACTGTAAAAAGTGAAAATTAGCCCTGGCTGGTGGCACAGTGGATAAGGTGCTGGCCTGCGAACCTAAAGGTCGCAGGTTCGATTCCCCAGCCAGGGCACATAGCCAGGTTGCAAACCAGGTCTCCAGTCAGGTCTGTGGCTGGAGGTAGGTGAAAAGCAACCATACACTGATGTCTCTCTCCCTCTCTGCCTCTCTCCCTTACCCTACCTTCTGGAAATAATGAAATAAAATCGTTAAAAAAAAAAAAAAAAAAGTGGAAATTCTCAGAAGTGTTTACTAACAGTATGATTATTTAAATGATAAATTTATGTGGGAATTAGATTCCAAATACTGTATAATTCTATTTACTATTTTGAGACAAGAGAATTTTATGTTAAAATTTGTTAACTTCTGGTTAAAAAATATTAAAACAAACCCTTTACTACATGTTATGCATATGTACTGAAAAAGACTGACCAAAACATGCATACTTTAGATTTTAAAAAATTACAAAGAGATGAAAAATGTAACTGCCAATTCTAGAGTATTGAATGTCATAAAATGAAACCATCTGAGGCAATAGCAAGGTTTTAATTCAAAACCAGGAGTCTGAACACAAAAGAAAGACAATGAGATGTCCTACAACAATGTGTCACATAAGGAGTTATTAAAAAAGCATTTGGATAATGAGGAAAAAATCAATCAATAGTAAATTAACACAATGAAATAGCTTACTATAAGGTACTTCGCAAATCCTTGAATGTTTTAGGAAAATATCCAAAATAGGACTTGAGACCATTACTACTAAGAGGAATAAAATGTATTATTAATGAAATATCAAATTTTCATGCTGCTATAATGATGAAAGCAATGAGCTATTTTTTCCAGGATGGTTAAGCACCTGTCAACCAGGCTGGAAGTTTAGAGAGCCTGGGCCCACAGGCAAAGGAAGTGAGGTAGGGATGGTGGAGGGCACAAGGTTTCCATATAGTGGTTGCTGATTAGCAGACCCAGGAGCAGTGATGAAGGCCCCTGCGAAGTAAAAGAAGTCAAGAATCTTCCCCTCCCAGCTTCTCATAGTCCCAGAGTCTAGCAGAAGTGTTTGAACATTCTTAGGTTGATACTGTTTCTTTTGTTTTTGGGTTTTTTTCCCCAATGAACAAGTGAGCCATACAGATTGTCAACATGGGACAAAGATCCACCAAGAGTGGAAACTTTATGAACTCCACGTACAAGCCCGAAAAGTACCCTGAAAGAGAGAATTGAAAAAAAGAACAAAAAATAGCGCATGATGGTATGAGCTGCAGTTTTGAAGATAAAGGATCCCAAACTCATTATCTGGATGATAACTGGGTGAAATGGAGTTTAACCCAGTGCAACATCCACAGTTAAATGAAAAGGTGCTGAAAGATAAACGTGAACACCTATGTGAAACTTTTGAATGTATTCTACAACTATGAAAAAGATAATCCAGAGATTTACAAAAACTGAGAAAGCTAGAAGTAGAATATGAAAAGAAGAGGGCTCAACTTAGCCAATATTTTGATGCTGTCAAAAACACTCAGCCATGTGGAAGTGGACAGTACTTCTTCACTAGATATGCTCATGCTCCTTCCAACATCGTGGTCCAGGACATTCCATTTCCTGGTGCCCAGCCACCCTCCATCCTTAAGAAGACTTCATATGCCTCCAAGTTTGGAGTTTCTCTTCTTCCTCTTCTTGGACATGGTGTTTCATGTTTGCCCCCTGGCAGAAAACCTCCAGGTCTACCCACTGGTCCACCTTCTCCTCAAGTCTTTCAAATGTATGACCCTAAAATGGGTTTTCCCTAGATCTTCCCTCTCATAGGCAAAATGAAGACATGTTAAATAGTCCTGAACTGACTCAATGGGATCATGATGATGATGTGCTTAGCACCAGTGAAGATGATGGCTATCTGAGGATGTGGATCAAGATAAACATGATGACAGTACTGATGACAGAGACACTGAGAGATCAGATTGACAAAGTAAAGTGCATCATGATGATAATGAAAAGAACAACAATGAAGAAAAAAATCAGGTCTGAGTGTATGATTTGCAGGAGGAAAGAGAGCATTAAGGAGCTGATTCCTCTTTAAGCCATGATGATTCAAATGGCAGGTCAGGAAATCCCTGAGGCAGGTGAGAAGTAGAGGAATTTTCAGAGGATGAACATGAAGGTGATTCTGATGATTTTAAAGCAAAACAGCAATCACAAAAACAGTATAAAGAGAAACCACTTTCTTTTTTTAAAATATAATTCTTTCCCTCTGTTCTCTCCTTCCCCATCCTCCCTATCCCACTCCAGTCAATCCCACATGCTGTCCATGTCCATGGGTCATCCATGCTAGTTCCTTGACAAGACTGTTCCCCTTCTTTGCTTCCTTCTCCCCCTGCCCCTCCCCTCTGTATACTGAAAGTCAGTTCCTTGTATTTATGTCTCTGGTTCTGTTTTGCTTGTTAATTTTGTTCATTAGTCTCTTGCATTGGGTGAGATCACACGATACCTGTCTTTCAATGACTGGCTTATTTCACTAAGCATAATATGCTCTAGTTCCACCAATGTTGTTGCAAAAGGTAGAAATTTCTTCTTTTGTTTTGCTGTGTAGTATTCCACTAGTTTTTTGAGCAGTTCATCCACTGATGGACACTTAGGCTGTTTCTAGCACTAGGCTATTGTAAATAGTGCTGCTATGAACATAGGGGTACATAGGTTCTTCTGAATTGGTGTTTCAGGTTTCTTCAGGTTTAATCCTAGCAGTGGAATCACTGGCTCAAAGAGCAGTTCCATTTTTAGTTTTGTGAGGAAATTTCATACTGTTTTGCATAGTGACTGCACCAGTCTGCATTCCCACCACCAGGGTTCCCTTATCTCCACATCCTCAACAGCATTTGTTTATTGATTTGTTAATGATGGCCATTTTGACAGGTGTGAGGTGGTATCTCATTGTGGTTTTAATTTGTATTCCTCTGACGGCTAGTAATGTTGAGCATTATTTCGTATGCCTATGGGCCCTCTGTATGTCCTCCTCGGAGAGGTGTCTGTTTAGGTCTTTTGTCCAATTTTAAATGGGGCTGTCTTCCTGGTGTTGAGTCACATAAGTTCTTCACATATTTTTGTATACCAAACCCTAATCTGAGGTGTCACTGGCAAATATGTTTTCCCATACGGCTGGATCCCTTTGAATTTTGCTTCAGCTGAACAGAAATTTTTCAGTTTGATATAGTCCCATTTGTTGATTTGTTCCATTATTTCCCTTTTCCTTAGAGAAGTATCAATGAAAATATTTCTGTGGATATCTGAAATTATACTCCCTGTGCTTTCCTCTGGGATTTTTATGGTGTCATGGCTTAAGTTCTTTACCCATCTTGAGTGTATTCTGGTGTATGGTGTAAGTTGGTAGTCTAGTTTTATTTTTTGGCATATCCCTGTCCAGTTCTCCCAACACCACTTGTCAAAGAGACTGTTTTTACTCCATTTTATGTTCCTTCCCCCTTTGTTGAATATTAATTGACTACAGAGTCCTGGGTTTATTTCTGGTCTCTATTCTGTTCCATTGATCTATATGTCTATTCTTATGCCAGTACCAGATTATTTTTAATTACAGTAGCCTTCTAGTGTAGTTTGATGCCCGGTATTGTGATGCCTTTTTCATTGCTCTTCTTTCTCAAGATTGCTGTGGCTATTTGTGGTCATTTGTGGCTCCATATAAATTTTTGAAGTATTTGTTCTAGATCTGTGCAGTATGTCATTGGTATTTTAATTGGGATTGCACTGAATCTATAGATTGCTTTGGGTAGTATGGACATTTTAAATAATTTATTTTTTTAGAGAGAGGAGTAGGGAGAGAGGCAGAGAGAGAGAAAAAGAGACATCAATGTATGGTTGCCTTTCACCTGCCTCCAGCTACGGATCTGAATGGAGACCTGGCTTGCAACCTGGTTATGTGCCCTGGCTGAGGAATCGAACCAGTGACCTTTGGGTTTGCAGTCCGGCACCTTATCCACTGTGCCACCACCCAGGGCAGACATTTTAATGATGCTAATTCTTCCCACCCATGAACATGGTGTATACTTCCATTTATCTGTATCTTCCTTAATTTCTTTCTTCAATGTTCTGTAGTTTTCCAAGTACAGGCCTTTTATCTCCTTGATTAAGTTTATTCCTAAATACTTTATTTTTCTTATTGCTATGGTAAATGGGATTTGTTTTCTAGCTTCAATCTCTAATGTTTCATTATTGGTATACAAAAAAACTTCTGATTTCAGAATATTGACTTTATATCCCCCTTTTGCTAAATTTGCTTATTAGATCAAGTAGGTTTTTGGTGGAGTCTATCAGACTTTAAGTACATTATCATGTCATCTGCCAATAATGTCAGTTTTACTTCCTCCTTTCCAATGTGGATACCTTTGATTCCTTTTTCTTGTTTGGTTGCTATGGCTACAACTTCGAAAATGATGTTGAACAGAAGTAGAGAAAGTGGACAGCCTTGTCTCATTCCTGATCTTAGAAGGAAAGCTTTTAGTTTTTATGCATTGAGTATGTTGGCTGAAGTTTTCTCATCTATGGCCTTTATTATGCTCCCTCTTTTCCCATTTTTAAAAAAGATTTTATTATTTTTAGAGAGAGGGGAAGGGAGGGAGGCAGAGAGGGAGAAAAACATCAATGCATGGTTGCCTTTCACCCGCTGCCAGCTACAAACGTGGCTGGAGTCCTGGCTTGCAACCTGGTTATGTGCCCTGACTGGGAATCAAATCAGTGACCTTTTGGTTCACAGACTGGCACCTTTCCACTGAGCCACCAGCCAGGGTCCTCTATTCCCATTTTTGCTGAATGTTATTTTATTACATCCATCTCCTTTTTACTCCCCTCTGTCCCCTTCCCCACAAAGTCAATCCCCCTTGTTGTCCATGTCCATGGTTCTTCCATACTAATTCCTTAACTAAACTGCTCCCCTTATTTGCCTCCTCCTCCCCACTCCCCTTTGCCCATTGAAGGTCTATTCATTGTATTCATGTATCTGGTTCTGTTTTGCTTTTTTGTTTTGTTCATTATTGTCTTGCAATGGGTGAGATCATATGGTATTTGTCTTTCACTGACTGGCTTATTTCACTAAACACACACTTTCCAGTTCCATCCATGCTGTTGCAAAGAGTAGGAGTTCCTTCTTTCTTTCTGAGTGTAGTATTCCATTGTGTAAATATACCAAAGTTTTTTGATCCAATCATCCACTGATGGGCACTTAGGCTATTTCCAGCACTTGGCTATTGTAAATAGCGCTGGTATGAACATAGGGGTACATAGGTTCTTATGAATTGGTGTTTCAGGGTTCTTCGGGTATAGTAACAAGATCACTTTAAAGCATACATAAGTTAAAGCTGGTTCTTATCCATTCAGCTGCCCTCTGTCTTTTGATTGGTGCATTTAATCCATTTACCTGTGTACCTGCGTTTCTGTCTGTCTCTCTGTTTCTTCCTCTTCTTAAAGCAGACCCTTTAGCATCTCTTGCAATGCTGGTTTGTGGAGATGTATTCTTTTAAGACTTCTTTTGTCTGGGAAATGCCTTATTTCACCTTCCATTTTGATTGACAGCCTTGCTGGGTAGAGTATTCTTGGTTGCAGGCCTTTGTTTTTCATTGCTTGAAATATTTTTTAGCCATTCCCTTCTGGCTTGTGGTTCTGTGGAGAAATCAGCTGATAACTTTATGGGAGCCCCCTTGTATGTTGTTAGCTGTTTCTCCCTTGCTGCTTTTAGGATTCTCTCCTTGTCTTTGAAATTTGCCATTTTCATTATGATGTTTCTTGGAGTGGGCCTGTTCGGGTTCATCTTCCTTGTGCTTCCTGAGTTTGCATGACGTTTTCTCTCCTCAAGTTAGGGAAGTTTTCTGTGATTACTTTTTCAAAGAGGTTTTCTATCCCTTGTTCCTCTTCTTCTTCTGGTATCCCTATGATATGAACATTATTATGTTTCATGTTGTCCTGCAGTTCTCTTAAAACCTCTTCATTCTTTTTCAGTCTTTTTTCATTTTGTTGCACTGCCTGGGAATGTTTTTCTA
>PVIW01007543.1:0-71416 GCA_004026585.1 Noctilio leporinus
GGGGAGAGGGGCAAGGATGCCAGGCAGAAGCCGAAGGGGAAGGTGCCAGGCAGGGGGCAGGTGCCAGGCGAGGAGGAGGAGGACGGGTGCAAGACTGGTGGAGGAGGGCAGGTGCAGGGCAGGGGCCAGAGGGGCGAGGGACCAGGCGGGGGGCGGAGGGAGGTGCGAGGCAGGGGTGCGGAGGGGAGGTGTCGAGAAGGGCGGGAGTTTGCCGGGCGGGAAGGGATGCCAGACGCGGGCAGGAGGAAGAGGTACCAGGCTGGGAGGAAGAGACTCGGGAGCGGAGCCATCAGGAAAGGGGGCGATGCCAGGCAGGGCGAAGGGAGGTGCAGGTGAGGGGGTGCCGGGCGGGGTACAGAGGGAGCCGCCAGGCGGGGAGAGGGCTGCCAGGGCGGGAGGGTGCCAGCCGGCGGGCGGAGGGAGGAGCGGGCGGGGGGCGGTGGTGCCGGCAGAGGCACGGGCGCTGCCAGGCCGGGCGGGCGGGGCGCCGGCGCGGCGCTGCGGGCCTGCGTCTCCGCCAGGGGCCCGGGGGCCGCGCGGCGCGGGTCGCTCACCTGCTCCCGCGGGACCCCGGCCCGCAGCGCGGCCGCGGCTCCCTGCTCGGCGCTCGGCCCGGCCCGGCGCCTGCGCCGCTGCGGCGGGGAGCGGGGGAGGCGCAGGGAGCGTCTGCAAAGAGCGAGGAGATTAATAATGAGTTAGGGATCAGCGCAGGCAGCGTCGCCCCATCCGGCCGAACGTGCGGGCGCGGGGGGCGCGGGGGGCGCACGGGGCGCGCGGGCGCGTCGCGACTGCGGCGGGTGCTCGGGGCGCCTCTGGCCCGGGGCTGCACCTGCGCGCCCAGGGACCCCCACCGGTCCGTAGAGCGTTCTCCGTGACCCGGGCCTCACGCGGGCACACTCGCGCACACGCGCGCACGCACACCTTGGCGGGGTTGAAGGGTTAGGACTGGAATGTCAGAAGTCCCTTCTGGACGTCCAGCCACACGGGGGCTCTGATCACCCCAGGGGCTCCCCGCCGCTGTGGATTTGACCAGTCTGCGTACCTTACCTACATCCATGGAATCATGGAGTGTCTGTGCTTTTGTGCCTGGCTTATCTCAGTCAGCATAACGCCCTCAAGGTGTGTCCACATTGTAGCCTGTGCCAGGATGTGTTTCCCTCTAGCTGGCTAAGATTCCACTGCACGTGTAGCAACAATGTATGTATTCGAACTACGTTTTGTGTATCGTCCACTTGAGCTCGGCTGGGTTGCTTCCGCCTCCCCGTAACGCTTTTTCAGGCCTTTTAAATGTGTCCACGTTGAACCAGCCAGAAACCAACCAGCTTGGCTGAGCGCTCGGAAGATGCGCTCAGCTCAGTCCGCCTCCTCTGGCACCTTGACTCTGTTTCCCCACCAGGGCCCAGGGCACCCTCCTAGCCTGGCTGCTCAGAGGACCCACTGTGGGCTTTTCACCCAGATGTTTCCTTCATGCCCTATTCCTGCGCCCCATCCTTCCCACGGGGGATGGAGACTGCAGGTGAGTCTGCGGTGCCTTCCTGGGGACGATGCCCGTTCAACAGGACTCCTGGCCGTGGGTATTTGGAGGTGGGGAAGGCCTTGCTCTGTGACCTGGGGGACAGATGGAGAGCCATCTGAAAGCAGGGTTTGAGGGGGCTGGATCAGCTTCCCAAGACACCGGCCCTAGTTCAGTGCTGGTGCTTCACTCCTCTGGGCTGAGAAGAGTCCATTTACACAATACACACCCCTTTTCTCTCCAGCGCCCTCCCTCCCCACCACCCCCAGCAGTTAGCTTGTGGGAGGAAACTTCACAAAATGAGCCCTCCTGATGGGGCGGGCGGTTAGTTTTGGAAGTGAGCAGAGGTGGCTCTGACAGAGGGTGTGCGGAGGGGTGGCAGTGGGTCACCGGGCAGACTCCCGAGGCAGAGCTGGCAGCAGGCCGCAGGCCCAGGCCTGGCCCAGACCTGGCCCAGGCGGGGCCAAGTGGAAGGCGCTGCTTCCTGTGACCCTGGGTCCTATTGTGCGCCCTTTTCTCTCCTTCCACTCCCAGTTGGTGAGAAAGTCACCCACTCGGCCTGGATCAGGGATTAAAAGCCTAAATTCCAGGTAGGTGACCTCTCAGGTGGGTGGGTGACATGTCTCCATCCCAGCACTTAACACCTTGAGTTTAAGCCGCTGTTACCTTGTGCATCTCTTCCAGCAGGGTGGGACGGGGACCTCCTGGCCTGGACACCCCAGGGACCAGCACCAGTCTGGCATGGAGTCGCGCTCAGGAAGAGTTTGGAGGGGGATACAGGCAGATGGGTGGTGATGGTGGGGTCTGCGGCGCCACCCGGGAGGGCCGGGCAGGGGTAAAGGACCTGCGGTTGTTCCTACATTGCTGCTTGTACAGCCAGAATTTGGAACAGTCTCAATGTTCATCAGCAGGTGGCAGATTAAATAAGTGCTGTGACAAGTGTGTCCAGGTGACAGGAGGTGGGACAGATGACAATCAGAGGACAAGATAAGTTCGTCATCCAGTGGAGGCTGTCCAAGGGGGGGTGACACTCTCTATAGATGCGGAAGGACCTTAAACTAAGGTGCGTGAAAACAAGGTGTGCAGGAAAGTGTGCACAGCATGCCGATGTGCGTGTGTGTACACGAGACTTGCATGTGCTCACACACATGCACATTCACACTCACACACACAAAGTCCTCCGGAAGGGCACAAAAGCCACGCAGGTCTCTGGTGAAGGGCCAAAGGCCAGGTGAGGCGTTGGAAGAGGTGGGGAATGGAGGGAGACTTCCTTTCGGAAACTTTTGGGTTTATAGGCTATTTTACCCATTCAGAAAATAAGTAAACATTTATAAAAATCAGTCATCTCATCATTTCAATTTTCAGTGTGTTCTGAGCACCCACTTTGTCAACTCAGACTGCAGGGCTACGTGCCTTTGGCCATAAGCCGTTTGAGAGCCTTCATTGTTCATGTCCCACGATCATGTCACCTTTTGTCCAGGCCGGCTCCATGCTCAGCTCCATGAAGCAGGGGTGGGGGAGACCCCTCTCATCCAGACGGGGCCATGAACACATGTAAACAGCTCACTGCACAGGTGGAAGGGATGAAGTGTGGTCACAGAGGCCGGGACGAATGCTGGAGGGAACAGAGAGAGAACGGAAGTTGAGTGGGGAGTTAGTGTCAGTTGGGGACAGACTTTGTTTCACGTGATGAAGAAGATCCGGAGATGATGATGATGATGGCTGCACAACAATATGAAGGTTTTCAGTGTCGATACCACCGAACTGTGCGCTTGAACGGGGTTCACCGGTGATGTTTGTTATCTGTATTTTACCACAATTTCACATTCTTTTAAATGCTGGGAGAAAGAGGTAAAGAAATGTTTTCTCCCCCTCAGCACATGAGCTGCAGGGTGTCTGGTCGTCCCAACCCCTCTGCAGGTGGACGTTATTATTTGCGACTATAGAAGATGTACTGTGAAGCTCAGAGAGGCCAGGTGACATGTCCGAGGCCATGTAACTTGCACAAAGAAAAGCTGGGATTCGAATCCACACCCCGCCGGCTTCTTCCTGACCCCTCCTGCAGCTCAGAGCAGATCTATTCCAGTCTGGGCTGGCTGCCCGCAGCGGTTGACCTGAGATTCCTTTCAATATGATTTTGGGAATTCTCTTCACCTCTATGCTGCTCTTTCTTTCTTTTTTTTAATAAATATTTTATTTATTATTTCCAGAAAGAGAGGAAGGGAGAGAGGCAGAGAGGGAGAGAAACAGAGAAACATCAATGTATGGTTGCCTTTCACCTGCCTCCAGCTGTGGATCTGGCTGGAGACCTGGCTTGCAACCTGATTATGTGCCCTGACTGGGGAATCGAACCAGCGACCTTTGGGTTCGCAGGCCGGCACCTTATCCACTGTGCTACCAGCCAGGGCTATGCTGCTCTTTCATTCATTCAACAAATAAGTGTTGAGAGCCTCCCCATGCTGAATGTTGTTTTAGGCACTGGCATACAGCAGTGAGAAAAGGTTTCTGCCCACTTGGAACCTACCTACAAATGAGACAGACAACAGGTAAGAAGCCTATGTAGGATGTCCATTGCAGGCATGCAAGGCTGCTTCAATACTTAAAACTCAATCAGCCCTGAACCACATGGCCCAGTTGGTTGAGTGTCGTCTGGCAAAGTGAAAGGTCACTGGTGCAATTCCCAGTCAGGGCACAGGCCTGGGTTGCAGGCTTAGTGCTTGGTTGGGACGCGTGTGAGAGGCACCCAGTTGTCGTTTCTCTCCCTCTCTTTCTCCCTCCCTTCCCCTCTCTCTAAGAATAAACAAAACAAAATAAAAAACAATCAATGTAAAACTGTTGATCATTGTAGCCTACCATATTAAGCTAAAGAGGAAAACTCGCATAATCACATTAATCACTGCAGGAAATTCAACACCCAATGATAGCTCCCAAAGACGTGCCCACCTCCTAATGCCCAGAACCTGTTGGTATTAACTTATTTGAGAAAAATATCTTTGCCAATGTAATTAAATTAAGGAGCGTGAACAGGAGTTGTCCTGGATTATCTGTGTGGGCTCTAAATGCCATAACAAAAGTTCTCTCAGAGCCCTGGCTGGTGGCTCGGTGGATAAGGTGCCGGCCTACGAACCCAAAGTCGCTGGTTCGATTCCCAGCCAGGGCACATAACCAGGTTGCAAGCCAGGTCTCCAGCCAGATCCCCAGCTGGAGGCAGGCGAAAGGCAACCATACACTAATGTCTCTGTTTCCCTCTCTGCCTCTCTCCCTACCCCTCTCTCTAAAATAAAAAATAAAATCTTTAAAAAAAAAGTTCTCTCAGAGAGGCAGAAGGACATGATACACAAACACTCATGCACACAGGCACACACACAGGAAAAGGCGATGTGAAGACATGACAGAGAAAGATTCTGGAAGAGGTAAAAAACACGGAGCCCCTGCAGCCCCCAGAGGGAGCGGCCGCCGGTATCTGCGTGTAGGTCTCTGGCCTCTAGAATTGTCAGAGAATACATTTCTATTTTTTCAAACCACCCAGTTGGTGGTAATTTGTTACAGTAGCCACCAGTAACCAATACAACTGTATATTGTACTAGGGGAAATGGATACATACGCTAGTGAAATGATGCATCTATCACCCTCTGGTTACTTTTGTTTTTTTTTATGATTTTATTTATTATTTTTAGAGAGAGGGGAGGCAAGAGAGTCAGAAAGGGAGAGAGACATCATGTATGGTTGCCTTTCCCCTGCCTCCAGATACAGACCTGGCTGGAGACCTGGTTTGCAACCTGGGTATGTGCCCTGGCTGGGCATCGAACCAGCGACCTTTGGGTTCACAGGCCGGCACCTTATCCGCTGGGATGGTTACTTTTATGTATGAACTCGAGTGGGTCATGGATTGCCCAGATTCTGGTTAAACATTGTTCTGGGTGTCTCTGGATGAGACTAAAGTTGGAGTCAGGCTGAATAAAGCAGGGTACCCTCCTCTATGTGCATGGGCCTCATCCAATGCGATGGAGCCGAGAACAAAACAAAAAGGTAGGGTAACAGAATTTGCTGCCTGCCTGCCTGTCGGAGCTGCGACATTGCTCTTCTGCTCTTGACCTGGTGTCCCTTTACGTCCTGGCTTTGGAGATACGGAAGAAGGATGAGACAGGTTCCTCAGTGTCCTCTCCTGTGGTTCCCCCAGAGTGCTTCTCACGGGGTTCGGTCCGGAAGCTCCCCAAGCCAGCCACTTCTGAGGGGGGGTAACAAACACCTGTGGTGTGAAGGCGCCAGCAACGGTGGCGATGGCTTCCATCCCTCTGCAGGTTGTTTCCGCAGGTGACCAGGGGTCGCAGCAGGGGTGCCCTCAGAAGAATTCCCCCCCTGGTCCGGGACAGGCCCTGAGGGGAAACTCCTTCCAGCAGGGAAGCTGTCTCAGCTTCCCTCAACCTGGGTGACCACTTGACCAGAGAGAACGGGACACACTGTTCTGGTGATGACCCACCATCGGGACCTCTGGGGCGCAAGGGAATAAAAGCATGGTGTTTTCAGCCTGGCAGACCAGGGTTCACAGGTCCGCTTAGCACTTAGCTGTGTGACATTGAGCAGGGGACGTATCTCCCCGGCAGGTGGGTAATGACCCCAGACAGAGCAGGTCCTGGTCAGTGGAAACTGTAAGTGCTACCTTATTTGGGAAATGGCCTTTGCAGATGTGATTATAAGGGTCCTGATGAGGAGACAATCGCCTGGCAGAACGGGGAGACATGGCCACAGGTCCCTGAGGGCCAGCTGCCACCAGAGGCTGGAACTCTGAGGGGAGCATGGTTCTGTCAACGCCTTGATTTCAAACCTCTGGTCTCCAGGCCCGAGGAGAATAAATTTCTGTTGTTCTAAGCTACCAGGTGTGGAGCCCCTGCAGGAAACTAACCCACCTCCCTAAGCCTCCGTTTCCCGCTCCCAGAAAGTTCAGTGGGGCAGGGAAACGCCTTGGGGAGGCTGGGAGGTGGGGGCTGGCAGGGGCCCAGCCTCCCTACTTCCTCCTTGGCCCTCCCCTGGCCCTCACTCAGCCTTTCGAGCAAGGTGACCCAATCAGCTACAGTTGACTGGTCTGGGGCCGTGGGCTGGGTTTCTCCTGACTGACTCGGTGTCTCTCCCAGGGGCCGGGCTGCAGGGAGGCCAGAGGCTGGGGAGGATGCAGCCGTGAGGTCCAGGGGAGAGAAAAGGCTGACATAGGGGCAGGGCTGGGGAAGGTGGCCCTTTCCCCAGAGGTACGGCTGGGGGCTCAGGACAGGTCCCACGGTTCCTCTGGCCCGCACCGGACTGGTCAGGGGAGCCCCCGAGGGCCCTGTGTGCCAGCACGTGGCACCTGGTAAAGCCCTGCTCTTTGGAAGGCAGACCCTGGGCTCCCGCAGCCCTGGGTGGGTGGGGCTCCCGGAGGGCCCGCTGCGGTGCCCCCGGCACCGAGCACTCATGCTGGTTTTTCCAGAACAGGAATGACTGAGCTGAGAGGCCTGGAATGAGAGTGGCCAGTCTAGGATGAGGGGCTGGGAGAGGCCGATTTAATGAGAGCATGACCAAGGGCCGCGCATTGAATGCCGAATTTAGGTGGAAAAGGGGAAATTGAATTTGCCTGCTTGTTTAACCGCTGGACCTGCTTTTGTATATGTTTGAAGTTTTCCATTGAGAACAATTTTCTCCTGGCGATGCCCAGGCCGTGGCCAGGGGTCCCCTCCAGGAGACTGACCTGTCTCTCACGCAGGGTTCCTGCCAAGGGGCGCTGGCACGGCACGGGCTCTGGCGTCACCTGGGGGCCATTGTGGGGACGACACCCTGTGATGCTCCCAGGGCTTGGGGAGCACCCGCCCCACATAGGGGGGTGCTCCAAACCCAGCCAGCCCCCATGCCACGCCAGGCTCGTGCCCACCCCTCTGACCCTCACTGCTCATTCCCCATTCCCGGAGGAGGCCGCGGGGCTCCCCAGGGTGGGTAATGTGGGGTTCCAGCCGGCCCGCTTCATAGAGAACCTTCTGTGGGTAGCGAGGAGGCCCGGCCCCCACCCACGCACACGGGACAGCCAAGCAACTCTTCGGGGTCTCACTTTTTGTAATTTTACCAAATTTAAACTCACCTAGTTATAGATTTGTAAGAAAAAAGTTTCCACTTCCCCACTCTGAACTCTTCCAGCCGATTCCTTGATTATTTACCTCCGTATCTCAGATCTATGGTCTCAGCTTTCCCAGTTGAGGTGTTTTCTCCTGAGGATGAACGTGAGGATTTTGTTTGTCCCCCCACCCCCACCCATAGACTTCCTGTCTTCTCACCTTCCCAGTTACGTCTCATTCTGTGTTGGGTCATCTTCAGCAATTATGTTAACAGATGAAGTAACTGCTGGTCACAGACGACTGTGACCTATACGGTGATCAATTTTCCCTTCTGCCACGGTGTTTTGTTAACTCGATTTCATGATTCTCTTGCATGTGCTTTTGCTCAGTTCTCCATATGTTTATTACCCTTTTATCAGCAAACTCTTCCCCAGCTGTGTAAATCTCCCTTTGATATATTCAAAGGTGGCAGATATTCCATGAATGTTGGTGTCTCTCGTATGAGAGGTGAACAGTGGAGCTGTTTCCTATCGGATAAGGCCTTTATTCTCTCCTAACGGTCCAGGCGGTGAGCTTGGTGGCTGGCATGGGGGAGGACTGATGCTGCATTAATTTGGCTGCATCAAGTTGTATCCAGGAAGGCTTCATGGAGGAGGTGAAATGATCTGTAAGGGATGAACAGACAGAGTGGAGAGCTAGACAAGGCACATCAGGGAGAGACTGAGCTTGGTCATGAACCTTTTTAGCGTGTGTGGGTGTGTCACTCTGCTCAGGGGGGTTAGACCTCAGGTCTTGGGACCACCCCCACCCTCCCAGGGCTCTTCTGTCCCTGTGCTCCTGTGTGGAGAGGCAGCCTGGCATCTGACGGCTATCTGCACTGGGCTGCTCAGCTGGGCGCCTCGAGGGTGGCCACCGAGGGGGGAGGGGACAGTGGACCAGCTCGGACTTCAGGACCTTCAGGAGCATTTTAAGCTCACGTTGCATATTCACCACTGTAATCTCGGGTCCTCAGGACGTCCCCCGCCAGCATGTGGGGGATGACAGCCCGCTCCCAGAGGGACCTGGGCTCAACAAAACCTGGGCTCAGTGCTGCAGGAAGGTGGCTGGAAGTGGGGTGTGGCCCCAGGGCCAGCACAGAGTATGACACACAGCGTGCCAAGTGCACTTGCGTGGGGTCCCCCACAAATGACACTGAAGTCCTAACCCCAATACCTGTGAAGTGGGGCTCTTTGCACACGGTCAGGTCAGGATGAGGCCATCAGCGGGGTCCCAGTCAGTACCTCAGGTGCCCTTAAAGGGGAAAATTGGACAGACGCAGAGGAAGAATGACAATGGGAGGCCTGCGGCCGCAAGCCAAGGGACCACCAGAAGCTAAGGGCAGGCCGGCAGCAGGTCCTCCCTAGCGCCTTGAGAGGGTCACATGCCTGTCGGCACGTGAGCTGGGACTTCCGGCCCCCAGAGCCGCCAGACAATGAGCTCTGTGTGTAAGCCCCTCAGGTCTGGGCGCCTCACCTGCTTTCTGGCAGGCTGGTCTGATTGGCCTGTCCATGGCTGTTTCCCAGCCCAGATGTCAGCCAGCAGCATTGGTGAGACCAGGTTGGGTCCCCTGGCCTGCGGACGGCACCTGGGACCATCGATTGCACTGTGGTCTCACGCCCGTGGGCCCAGCACAGGGTGCGGAGCGGCCCGGAGGGGCTGGCTCAGCTCATATGTGACAGGTGCACCAACTCGCAAACCAAGCTGGTGGGGGCATGGACAGCCTGGTCCCTCCTAGTTCTGGCAGAGGCAGTGACAAGAGCCTCAGGACCTGCCACCAGCTCAGGCCCCACCTATGAAACAAAGGCCTTAGGGAGGGTATTCTTGGCTGTCACAAGAACTGGGGAGCTTCTAGCATGTGGGGGAACAGAATGCCAAGTGCCCTCGGACCCTCAGACGCAGGACAGGCCCTGCTGGTGTCCCAGGGGGCTGCATCTGAAGTATGGGGCTTGGGGGTGTCCCCTCCTCCCTGGCTGTGCTTTGATCTCTGACCACTTTCTTTTCTAAAAGGGATGAGTAACTCCTGTGCTCCCCAAGTCCTTGCTAATTTAATGCCATTTGCATCTTGCAGCCTTTAAGGCTATTTAACTTGTAAATTTCCCTCAATAATTCCAGCTACATTACTTCCCAAGTCCTGATTGCAGCATTTAAATTCTTTAGTATTCCACACACCTCCCTAAAGAAGTGTGGGTGCTGCCATCATCGAGGCAGCCAGGAAGGCTGGGTGCCCCCCCCCCCCAAGGACACGGCTGGGAGTGCCAGGCTGCGAGAGGGAACAGTTTCACCGAGGCACTGTCACTGAGTGACAGGTGTCTGCAGATGGGAAGTCCTTAGCCCCTGGTGCAAACCCCGCTGGTGCTGGCTGCCCGACAGTTGACAGGTTTCACACTTAACTCCGCCCTCTGCGGGCTGGTTTTCCCCTTTGTGTCCCCACAACCCCACCACAGAGCCGTTCTGCACCCTTCCTGGGCCTGCGCTGTGTCTCCCCTACTGGGGATCCCCAGCCCCCTGCTGTCTCGTTGGCATACAAAAAGGACATCTGTCACTTCAGATACTCCCGGTTTTAGGAGCTAGGCCCCAGCAAAGGGGGGGGGGGGGCAGAGCTCCTATCCCGTAGGTGTACTGGGCACCTAGCTCAGGTCCCTGCTTATTTTGATTTACCTTACGTGCTCTCCAGCTTCACATAGATGTGTCTCCCTTTCCTTGGATGTGACCATCTCTGTCACAGTGATGGTCATGCCCTACTTTGTACTGTTGTTTGGATTGTAAAATCCTAGAGGGGAGAAAGAGGCCATGTCCTACGTACACAGGTATGTTTGAACCAGACTGTACCTGCATTCATAGGTGTTTGCGTGACTTTGGGTACATCTCCTGCCTCCTGTAGCAGAGACAAGACCCCTGAGGGCAGGGCTCCGGTTAGAGCTGGGGACACTCAGAGAGGTCACCCAATCTAGTCCCCTGAGCACAGGGGGTGGGAGGACCAGGTCCCTTGTTGGGCAGGTGGTCGAGACCCTGAGGGGCAAAACCACACAGCTGTCATGTACTCATGCATGTGTGAGATGGCACAGGAGGGCAGGGAAAGAGGGAAAGCGTGCCCTGGACCTGGCAGGTGAGTGCCGCATCCGTCTGTCCGTCCCTCTCCCCATTGGTGGCACAGGAAATTGGGAGCAGAGCCCCAGGAAGCTGGTCTTTAAGAATGGGGGTGTCTGGGGACTGGGAATTGCTCTCTCAAAGGTCCTGACAAGTCTGGGGACCAGGTCCTTGAGACAGGCCCATAAAATAGGGAAACTGAGCCAGGCAGTTGAACAAAGCCGTTGAGCAGTCTGCAGGCAGCAGGAGACAGAAGGTCCCCTCCGGAGATAACATCTCGGCCTCAAGTGCATTTCCGCTCCAGGCCCAGGAAAGCAGCAAACCCAGGTGGGTGACGCCAGCACCAACCACTGTTCCTAAGCTCTCCCTTCCGGCGCTGAACCATCAGTGGACCCCAGACCCTGGAAGTGCCCACCTGGGAGAATGATGACTTTCCTGCTGAAACCCTCGCTTGAAAATTGCCCGGAGATCCCTGCCTGTGAGAAAGCTAAAAACTCAAGATTGAGGAGCCAGCATGAGCCCCCCCTGGGGAGCAGCCCCTGCCTTGCCCTTCCCCCACTTCTTCCCTTTCTCCTCCCGCCGTGGGCAGGCGGCTCCTAACCTCTAAGGGTCCCAACAAAACTTGCAACCAGGGGACAGTGGGCAGCGGGCAGAGCAGCAGTCAGAGGCCCGATCCTGTCCCCTTTTCTCTGACTTCCCAGTGGGCTAGGGCAGCCCCGCCTCAGCTCTCCTGTTGTTTCTTTTATCCTAGGTCCTTGTCTCACTGTCCTCCGCTTCAATAAACATACCCTGGAGCCCTGGCTGGTGGCACAGTGGATAAGGTGCCAGCCTGCGAACTCAAAGATGGCTGGTTCGATTCCCCAGCCAGGGCTCATAACCAGGCTGCAAGCCAGGTCTCCAGCTACATCTGGCAGGTGAAAAGCAACCATCCATGATGTTTCTCTCCCTCGGCCTCTCTACCTTCCCCTCCCTCTGAAAAATAATAAATAAAATCTTAAACAAACAAACAAACAAACATACCCTCATAGCTACCTGGGCTCCTGCTGTGAAACTTTTCCTGCATGAAATCAAGAGCCCACATACTACCAGCCGGTCATAGGTAGGCCTGCTCAGGGCCAGGCCCCTGTCTAGTGATATTCTGACTGTAGTCTTAATGGGGGGGCAGGGGGTGTTAGTAGATTAAAAGGTACAAACTTAAAAAAACTCCATATTCTTCCATTTCCTTCAAATCGCACTAATGTATACTTTTGCCAACAAAATACAAAATGGGTATTTCCTAGATGCCCCACCCTTCTCAACCTTGGGGCTTGTATTCCCAAACATGTGCCGGTCCAAAAGCAGGCAAGTGATTTCTCATTATGGTGTGTGTGTGTGTGTGTGTGTGTGTTTAATTTATTTTTAGAGAGAGGGGAAGGGAAGGAGAAAGAGAGGGAGAGACACATTGGTGTGTGAGAGAAACAATAATGGGCTGCCTCTCGCACACCCCCAACCTGGGACCCTGCCTGTAACCCAGGCCTGTGCCCCACCCAGGACTCAAACTCATGACCTTTCAGTTTGTAGACTGATGTCAAACCCGCTGACCCACACCAGCCAGGGCAATAAAATACATTTCTTTAAAAAAAAAAAAAAAAGAGTAGATTGCTCTAGCATGCCACCGAAGTTTCTCATGCTGTAAATTTTACAGCAATGATTAGCCACTTTCTTGACAAACGCTCACCTGAGTTTTCATTCACTCTTACACTTAAAATCACAAAACTCGCATGGTATGTAAAGTTCTTTTTGACATTAAAAATGAGTTAAACAGACACACAGATTATCCTGAATGGAAGTTGACAGTATTGATACCATCGTCTGATGACTTCATCAGCTCTGGCCTTATTTCTTCATCTTTCCAGAGTCAGTACATCAAGTACCCATCTGTCAGCAGACAGATGAATGGAGGTACTTGGGTTTAACCTTTGGGACAAGAAAATGTCAGAGGTTCAAAATACCAAGACACAGAGTTGGAGGATTACGTACTTTCAAAAAGATTCCACCTGAGTCATAGGTGAACTGGTGACTTTCTGGTTGTTACCTGAGATCCAGCCTCCCTGCCCGCATCTCCTGAAACTCAGACTCTCTTATCTGATCTTTCTGTAACTTCTTTCAGCTTTGACCATCTTCAAGGGTGACTCACATGATAAATTCCAATTGGGGGAGAGGGGGGACAATTTTCCTTCTCTACCTATTTGTTTTCTCTGTTCCTTCCATGTTCTTCTTGGCCAGCCAAGATGCTCCATAAAATGACCATGTTTTCAATTACGGTTATCAGCAAAATAAAAAACCTAGCAGACTGAAAATGAGTCATCATTCAAATTCCCTGAAAGTTGCTCCAGAAATTTTCATTTATATAGAGAGAAACAAAATATGAACGTGGTTTCTTTTGAAATCCACTTCCCCATCTATTAAAAAAAAAAAAAAAAAAAAGTTTACCACACAACTTAACCCAATGCATATACCTTGTTCCAATCTAAACAACTCCAAATAAAGCTGAAAAGCCAAAACTTCCTGTTATTTTTCACTTTTCTAGCCAGGATTGATAACATTCAGCATTAAATTTCACCATCATCTAAAAGCTATTTAAAGGTTTTCTGATTTTACTCCATCAGTAAAATCAGTTCTGCAGAAGTTCCTTGATTCTTTATTGCCACAAAACCCATAGCAACAAAAGCACAAACATGACTTAGGGAGAATTCTTCTTCTCAAGAAATTGCAGTTGAAGCCCCTAATGTCAGTATTAAGAGAAACAGAACGGGGGCAGGTGAATAAAGCACAGCAAGAAGACTAGAAGGTGAATTACTGGATCAAAGAGAACAAGCATTTTTGACTTTAGATAGCTCCTGCCAGATTTTCATTCTAGGTGTCGTTATTAATTTACCCTCCCCAGGTGATGTATGATGGTACATGTTTCCACACAGCCTTGCCATCATAGCATGTTACCCTTTTTTCCCAGTCTAATAGATAGGAAAGTGGTATCTTAGTGTAGTTTTAATATCTATTTATCTTATTATGAGTGGGGTTAAGTCATTTTTCACATATGTATACACCTTTTCTAATTCTTTTGTAGTGAATCCTATTTTCCCAGCCTTTGCCCAGGTTTCTATTTTGGTCTCTTTCTTATTGAATTGTAAGAGCTCTTTATATACTGCAGGGATTTGTCTTTGATGTGAATTGACAATATTTCCCCCATTTTGCCATTGGTCTGTTGCCTTGACTGAGAAGTTGATTTGGCCCAAGGTAAAGATTATGTGAAGTGTCTGTGTACCCAAAGGAGGCTATGGAGAAGGAAAGTCTTACTTGGAAAGAGAAATCCGCCACCTTTGAAGGCACTGACTGCTAGGTGGGCGGGCCACGCCTGCAAGTCACCAGACGAGGCAGGAGGAACTGAAATTGCTCGGCATCCTGTGTGCCTAGTCCCCTTCCTGATGGGCAGGGAACACTGGCAGACACGCCTCCTTCCCCACCGCATTTCTCTTCCTTAAGATGGATAGAGACACACATGCCACCTAAGGCAACAGTGGAAAGGGCTCCGGGAGGGGTCCTGCCGCCCCTCTCAGTGGACCCCGCCAGAGGGTGTGCAAAGCCCCTTTGGAACCGTCTGCAGAAGTGCCCCCGGTTTTATTCTGGACCTCAAACACCCATTTTTGGAAAGCCACTGCCGGGGCTAACCGTGCCCTGCGGGTTGTCCTGCTGTAGACAGGGGCCACTTTTAGCTCAAGACTTTATCCACCATTCCCGGGGGTGGACAGTGTGACAATTAGCCCGTGGAGACCGAGTGCCATGTGGCTTCCCCAGGTCCCCCCTGCCTGCCTGCAGGGCCTAGCCCCCCGCCCCCCGCCACCGTGCTGGACCAGGCCCACCGAGGACACGCTTTCGGGGTTGGAAAGGACTGGCCATCGGCCTCAGCCCGGCAAGCTGGGGTCTGGGGTCTGGAACGGGCTCTATGTTCCACCTCCGGCCCCCTGGCCAGAGGCCAATCAAGCCGAAGCACCCTTGGAAGAAGCTGTGCCGGAACCTGTGCTCAACCGCCGGGCATGGCTCCCACCGCCTTTCCTTGTCGGCCCGCGCCGGGTTCCCGCACCCGGACCCGCCGACACAGTTCTGGCCACGTAGCAGGGCCGGCCGCGGACCTGAGGCGGTGCTGGGCGGGGGAGGGCGGGGTGACACTGGGGGTTTAGTGGGGGACAGCCGTTTGGTCCGGCCTAGATCCCGGGGAAGGGGTGGGGGTGGCGAGAGGGCTGCAGGGCTGCAGGAGCCACAGTCCTCTCTCGGGGTTTTCCCGCGAGGCGCTCTGGCCTCTCAGAAGGCTTTGCAAGAACGAAACCAGCGGTGATTTCCTCGGAAGTCGAGAAAACTGGGTCGGGCCCACAGGCGCCCCTATGCTCCCCGAGCCGCGGTTCGGGGGTCTGCACCAAAGCTGCCGGTTCTCCGGCCTCACCCTGCCCGGTGCCGGGCCCGCCCCGCCCCCTCCTCACCGGGCCCCGCCCCCTCCACGACAGCCCCGCCCCATCTGCCCCTTCCACACCCCCTTCGCCCTAGCCCCACCCAGTATCAGTCCCCGCCTACACCGCAGCCTATCAGGAGTCGGCCTGCTCCGCGCCTAAGGCCCGCCCTGCGTTGGCCCCACCCACAGCCCGCTTCCTGGCCGCGAGGGGGCGGAGTGAGACGGCGGCGGGGGCGGGGCCTGCCTCACCCGGAATGACTACCAACCGGCGGCTGCCCCGCATCCGGGCACTCTGCTGGCGGCGGCGGCGAGGTGGTGTCGCAGGTGAGGAGGCAGCACGGAGTGGCTCCCCCGGACGGAGGTCTCAGCGGCCGCTCGGCGCCCGCTCTCGGCGCGATCCCCACCCTCCCGCCCGGGTCGGCGCGGCCAGGGCAGCGGGCGCTGGGCTTCGGGCGCCGGGCGCCGAGACCGGGCCGGGACAGGGGGCGGCGGCTGCGGCTTCGGGACGCTCCATGGTCGGTCGCGGGGCTCCAGGTTTGCGCTGCTCGGGGCGAGGGAAGCGGGTTGTGATCCGGTTCTGGTTTTTCCAAGAGCGAGTGTCGTTTGGGGAGGAGCCGGGGAAACAGGTACGAACACACGAAAAGCTCGAATCATCCATAACGCTGTTATTCCGTACCTGCCGTTTGGGACCTCCTTGCAATCAAAGCCAGATTTTCTTTGCTTTTTAGTGATTGTCTCCAGCCCTGGCCACCTGAGTTGGGTATTTCACCTCCTTTTCGTATGTTGAACTACGAGGGTATTTTATTACTCCGCCTGGAGGATCGGTTCGTGTATTTTGACCTGTAAGGGTCTGTCCCCAAAGTATCGAGCCCATGTCAGTGTTACTAAAACAGCCTGCGCGGCCGCTACTTTCGGGACAGACCTCGTGGGTACGGGCATTGGACAAGCGCTGGGTAAAAGCTGCGTAGATCCATTTATTACAAAAGTAAAAGTGCACATTTTAAAGGTGTGGCTTACGATGTTTCACTTTCAGTTTGGAGCAGCCGTGCTGACGGATTTCTGCTTTGGGGAGAGGGCCGTGAAGGGAACACTGTCTGGCTCCCACCCGGCTTTCAGTTCTCCAGTTAACATGAAAAAAGGATGTTTTCAATCTTTTTTTTTTCCTCCCCCTGTGGATTTGACTAGAAATCCGGACCCTCACTGACTGTTGTTTATAGCAAGTTTTGTAAGCTGCACAACAGGGGTTTCATCTTTGTCGAAACGTCAAGCCGGGCGGTGCAGCCCCTTTCCGGGCTTGTTTGCTCATGGTGGGGTACAGGACACACCAGGTGTGTGAGCCCCGTTGGGCCTTGGGGTGGCATGGCCGAGGGCTGGGCGCTGAGCCTTCCGAATAGGTGGGCTCCAGGCCGCGGCTTGTGAAATGCTTCTGAAGATGTATGAGCAGGGAACTGGCTTTGGGTAGTGGTCGTGTAAGGTACGGGTGCTTGTGAAGATCGCAGAGCTGTGCCAGCACACGTCCTCGTGTGGAAGACCTGCGTCCGGTCTGGAACGCCTAGACGCACACAACCCCTCCCCGGTGTGCTCCTCCCCCTTCCCTGTCCTCATTACCCTCTTTCTCACCGCCAAACTGGTGCAAAATAGATTCGGAGTTTCTTTTCAAATGCTTGTTTATGGGATATACTTAAGTTATCAAACTTGATTTAAAAATCAGGTGGATTGGTTAGAGACTGCTGGCCAAGACGCAGACCCAGATAGACACGCTGCGTCTCCCTCACTAGAAGAACTTTACATCGACCTCGAAACTAGATAAAAACAACACAGACATTTCAGAGAATCGAACTACACAGAAGCGCAACCAGTGAAGAGGCGAAGAAGCCAGAAAGGTAGGAGGGGTGGATCCCCGTAGCTGAGGCCACAGGGAAAAGTGCAGTGATACATTTAAACCTGGGAAGCAATCCTGGGGCCAGACCACGCTGCCCACAGTTCCAGTGCTGGGAAAAATAGAGCCGTGTGGCTTCTGCCGTGCTCACTAGTGAGGGCTGGGGTGGAGGAAGAAACTGCTGATCTTCAGGGCTGAGCTCATGGTTTCCTCTCAGGCCCCTCCCCCACATGCTGCACCACTGCATGGTGAAACAGGTTGTCCTGCACTGAGGAATTCCTAAGGCTCCACCCTTATAAGGTAAAAAATGCAACAGAACTACCTATGATACAAAGGCAAACACAGAAAGCTGTCAAGCGAGCAGACAGAGCAGTTTGGCCCAAAAAGGGGGAGCAGATCCAGGTGCCAGTGGGAGGACTGAGTGACAAAGAGATAGTCAACCTAACAGATGCAGAGTTCAAAACACTGGTGATTAAGATACTCAGACCTGACAGATATGCTTAAATACAGCAAATGCAGAAAGGAAGAAGGGAAGACTAAGCTATGTGAAATAAAGACAAATCCACAAGAAACCAAAGGTGAAGGGAAGGAAACCAGGTTTCAAATCAATGGTTTAGACCATAAGGAGGAAATAAACAATCGACCAGTATAGAAAGAGGAATAAAGAATTGAAAACAAAAAAATGAGGAGAGGCGTAGGAACCTCTGGGACACTTTAAATGTGCCAATGTCCAAAGCATAGGGGTGCCAGAAAGAGAAAGGGAAGAGCAAGAAATTGAAAACTTACGTGAAAAAATAATGAAGGAAAATTTCCTTAATTTGGTGAAGGAAATAGACATATATGTCCAAGGAGACTATCAACTGATTTCTCAAAAGAAATTTGCAGGCAAGAAGGGACTGCAAGAAATATTCAAAGTGATGAAAAGCAAATAACTACAGCCAAGATGACTCTATTCAGCAAAGCTGTCATTCAGAACGGAAGGGCAGATAAAGTGCTTCCCAGCCAAGGTAAAGCGAAAGGAGTTCATCATCACCAAGCCATTATATGAAAGGTTAAAGGGTCTTAAGGAAAAGAGGATCAAAGTTATGAACATTAAAAAGACAACAAACACCCTGGCTGGTGGCTCTAGTGGATTGAGCACCGGCCTGCGAACCCAAGGGTCACCAGTTCGGTTCCCAGTCAGGGCACAGGCCTGATTTGTGGGCCAGGTCCCTAGTTGGAGGTACGCAAGAGGGCCCACACACTGATGTTTCTCTCCCTCTCTTACTCTCTCCCTCTCCTCTCTAAAAATAAATAAAATCTTTTTAAAAATTCAGATGTAGAGGATATTTATTATTTCTAGTTCATAGTTCAAGCTAACTTTTTTCATGTTCACCTACCAGAGAAGTTGGTATTTGTTTCAAGTTAAACTGGCCAAAATACTTTGTTGAGTTTCTTAGAAAAGTTCACTACTTTAGGGATTCAGCTTTCTCTTATTTTTACCTTTTTTCTTAGATCAGGGAATAATAGCAGGGTTAAGAAATAGAAAAGTATTGGATGGATGTCATACAACAACAATAAAATTAAATTAAAAAAAGAAATAGAAAAGTATTATATAAACATTGCTACATATGAGCAACTTTGAAGTATATATTTTAATGTGATGTAATATATAATTGACTATATATCTGTGTGTATATATATATATATATATATATATATTTCAGAGAAGTCTGGAGCCGGATAAAACCTAATCTAAAAGTAATTTGGAGCCCTGGCTGGTGGCACAGTGGATAAGGTGCTGGTCTGCGAACCCAAAGGTCACTGGTTCGATTCCCAGTCAGGGCACATAAATAGGTTGTAAGCCACGTATCCAGCCAGATCCGTAGCCAGGGCATGTGAAAGGCAACTACACATGGATGTCTCTCTCCCTTTCTGCCTCTCTCCCTTCCCCTCTCTCTAAAATGTAAATAAAATAAAACCTTAAAAAAAAAGTAATTTGGATTAAGCTCAGGTAGAAAGAGTGGAGAGTGGCTGTGCTTGGCTTACAAAACATACCATCAGCTTAGGTGGTTGTACACACTTTAAAATGCCATGTGGGGCTAATTGCTGTTCTGTTTTGCTTTGAAGGATGGCACAGAAGAAATATCTCCAAGCAAAACTGACCCAGTTTTTAAGGGAAGACAGAATTCAGCTTTGGAAACCTCCATATACAAATGAAAATAAAGAAGTTGGTTTGGCGCTGAAGGTATTTTTCCTTTAAGACATAGATAGTTAGCAGTGTCATGTCCACTTGGTGTCGACAGAAGAATGTCCAAACCTGCAGAAGTTTTTATAAGTCTGAGTTTATTTGAGCCTGGACAAGCAAGGGACAAGCCTGGAAGTAAGGTCTCAACAGACCAAGGACACTTCTTTCGGCATTAAGGATGGAACCTGAAGGGAGGCAGCCAGGTGGGGTTGGATTACAGGCTAGCTCTGGGCTTCCTGGAGGTGGTTACAGGCCCCTCCCTGCTAAGGGTTCCGAAGGAAGCATTTCAAAGGTGTGTCACAAGAAATAGGGACTGGCTCCCTGAAGGCAAAGATAACCTTTCAGTGTAGACAGATGGACAGTACAGGCCTGGGGCATGACTTGCCCGCCCTGACCTGCCCAGTTAAGAATTTATGGTCTGATGATCACCCTGCAAGGTGACTTTTGGTTAGAGTTTTCAGAGAGCCTTCCCCCGCTCCCCCGCATTGGTAAATAAGGTTTCTGGAGTCACCCAAAGTTGCTGGGCTCAGCCACGTAGGTAAACTTTGGGCATAATCAAAAGCAGTGGTGATAAGCAGGTACCCCCTTCTCACTAGGAGTTAGCAAGCTGACATTGTTTCATGAGATTTTATTCATATGAAAATGTCACCTGATTTCTGGGGCATATACTATTTTTAATACTCTCACAGCATTACCTAAAGTCACTAGTCTGGGGACTGCTTGAACCTGCTAGTGTGGCAGCAGTGCTGATGAGTATGTTCCATGTTCAGGGGGAAGGTCTTGGGGGATTTCTCTAGGAAACCGTTGCTCCCCTCCCCCAGCTTTCTTACACGACCGCTCTGTCATTTTCCCAAATGACTATACTTTTCTATAAATGACGCCTGTTTTTCATAATATCAGAAATAGCCTTATTTTACATAAGTGAGATTTCTAGAGATTGAACATTTTCTGCTCCCCTAAGCAGAGAAACACATGCATCATTATTTATAGAAATTAGTATATTGGAGTATCTTAGCACACACTTTTCTGCATTCTCAGTCCGAGTATCTAGAGATGGCGATGTCCTGTCAGGGACTAGGGAATGTTACAAGGGTGTCAGATCTCTGGGACACGATGATGCACTTGGCTGGTGACAACCGCACCAGGGTCTTAGAGTTTTCCTGTCCCTCCTGTTCCTGACAGGCGTCACTTTTAATTTTTACAACCCACCTTCCAAGCTTTTTTTTTTTTTTATGAATTTGCTTGTTATAATCTCCTGGCTCAGAGTTTAGGTGTGGCATAAAACGAAAGCTATTTGGTTCCTGGCACAGAACTAAAACCCTGGAATTTCCCCAGCGGTAAGGGTGACAGGGGCATCTTTTGTTCTAACGAGGCAGCTCTTGGCCGCAGGATGGGGCTTGGAATTCTCAGTCCCACCCTGCAGCTCAGGGGAGACTCGAGGGGAGAGGGCTGGAGGTCCGGTTCATCACCAGTGGCCTATGGTTCGGTAATGGAGCCTCCAATAAAACCCTTAAATGATAGGGTTAGGAAGCTTCCAGACTGGGAAACAGATTCACATGCTGCGCCCCACCTTTTTTCAGACTCCACCTGTTTTCCTCTTGATCTAGATGTTCTTTGGCAGCCTTTATCATAAACCCTAACAGTAAGTGGAGCATTTTCTTGGGTTCTGTTGAGTCACTCTAACAAATTGTTATGTTATATGGAGGACCAGTGATTCACAATTTTCCCATAAGAAAGCGACTGATGGCCCTGGCTGGTGTGGCTCCCTTGCGGCGTCCTGTGCCCAAAAGGTTACTGGTTCGATTCTGAGCCCGGGCGTGTGCCTGGGTTGCGGGTCCCACCACCTGGTCCCGACGCTGATCCCTGCCCAAGTGTGTCCTGTACGAGAGGCGACCAGCCAGTGCTTCCCTCGCATCACCGTTTCTCTCCCTTCCTCTCTCAAAAAGCAACAAAAAAATGCCTTCCGGTGAGGGTAAAAAACACAATTAAAAAGTTATCTATGTCTTTCCTGACTTGCTTGTACAAATTAGAAAAATTAGAACGTTTTCTGTTTTTCTTCTCCCTCCAGTGGGGTTGATCAGTTCGCTGTTCCTTAAAATGATTTTTATGTGTTATAGTCACTTAAGTTATAGTCCACTTGTCTTTTCTCCCTAGAATAATCTCAATTGTTTTCACTTTTCTGTTGGGTCTGTGTTCCTATCCTTTGTTCCTGTACCTCCCAAGGTACCAGGCCAGCCTGAACCTCACAGCAGCGGGGGACCACTGCTCATCCAGGGTCTCCCCCCAGAGTCCTGCCCCTGCTGCTCTGTATTTTGACCACGCGCCTCATTTTGGGTTGGTGCTACACAAATGTGTATTTTCTGATGTTTTTCTAGGACCTTGCTAAGAAGTACTCTGACAGGCTAGAATGCTGCGAGACTGAGGTAGAAAAGGTCATAGAAGAGATACGTCGCAAAGCGATCGAGCGTGGCACGGGCAACGAGAACTATAAGACCACGGGAATTGCCACAATCGAGGTGTTTCTACCGGCACGGTTAAGAAAAGTAAGTCATTTTCTCGAGTTTACATAGGTCCCGAGGCCGCGTTCACTTCATGAGGTGATCACATCAATTATGATTGTTTTTAAAAGCCAGAATCCAAAGTCATTTTCTTTGTCTGATTTTTTGAAACAGGATAGGAAGAACCTCTTGGAAACTCGATTACACATCACCGGCAGAGAGCTGAGAGCTAAGTGCGTATCTGTGTGCCGGGTGCCCTGGGCCTGCGCTGTGTGGCCCTGCTGGCCGGATGGGGAGGGGGGGTGCTATGCGCCCCGCTTTGAGGGAGGAAGACAGGCTGGGAGGCTGCAGGACTTACCTGGGCTCACTCTGGTCGTGAAGGGCAGGCGGGAACTCAAGACTCGCGCCGCTCCTCCTCATTTCCGGTAGAACTTGAGCCCAGGTGGGGACATGTGTGCATCCACGAGTGGATGGTGAAAACAGGAAGCAGCCTGGTGGTCACCCGGGTGTTCGCTTTCAGTTTTACTTCTAGTGCGCCGATGGCTTGCTCAGACCGCCAGCAAAGCCTTTCAGCCAACTCCAGTCTGTAAAAAGGGGAAATGGCAGGGGCAGCTGATTCATGTTTCTCTCACCCTCTTTCTTCCTCCCTTCTCCTCTCTCTAAAAACATTGATATAAAATCTTTAAACATGTGTTTAAAAAGAAGGAAAAACATTCCTGCCTGTCACTTGCTAGTGCAGTTTGAGCTTTTGCGACCTGGCTGGTGGGTTCACTCCCTGGTGGGTTTTGAACAGGGAGGGTGTTGGGCACCCCCGGGCGAGCGGGCCCTGTTTCCCAGGCTGGTTTTCTCCTGTTCTCCTTTGGTCGGTATCAGGGCTGTCAGGGATGGATTCTAGGGGCATCATGCACCCCACTCACCAGAGCAGAAGACCATGGGGACCTGCCCTCTGTCTTGAGCTCCGCCAGGGAGGCCCGGCAGAGAGGGCCCCTTCCTCCCAGCGCAGCTCAGGCCCCGCTGTCCCGCCCCCGTCCCGCCCCCGTCCCGCCCCCGCGGTCTCCACCGCAGGAGGGATCGAAGAGCAGATCAGTTTAAAAAGGGACTTGGTCTCTTACACGTCCTAAGTTAGTATTTGTGACTCGGTGAATTAAAACACTGGGTGTTTCTGAGTAAAATGTATAAAGTAGCTTTCGTGGTTAAAATCTACCTAATGGAAAATAGCAAATTTTATAACCTACCATTTTCACTGGTTTATCTTACAGAATAGCTGAAACCTTTGGCTTTCGAGAGAATTACATCAAAATCGTCATAAATAAGAAACAACTTCAACTAGGTATGTTATGGCAAAGTATGCAGAATTTTAAAATCGAGTTCATGTACCAATAATGATTTTGTATTTTTTTTTCTTACTTTAGTTAAATTTCTAGTGGTTTTATTGCATATAAGGATGGCGTCTAAAGACATTTTCAGTGGTCACGACTTGGTGGCAGGGAGGGGGCAGGTGTGCTTTTCTGTCACCTCATTGGTTAGAGGCCCAGTACAGGGCAAAACCTCAGCAAAGACGCAGCCAGCCCATCAGTGTTTCCCCTTATTGTGTGAGTTCTGAGAAGTGACAGGGCCTGTCTGGGTTAATCTGCCCAGAGTCCCCGTTTATTTGTAACAGCTAAGGACCCCACTTTATGGTTCTTCCAGCACCCTTGCTCAATGTGCTTTTTTCATACTGACATTTGGTGCCCCCTGTCACATTGTTTCCATTTACCAGTGGGTTTGTGCCAGGGGCCAGAACCACAGAAGTTATTATTTTTTCATTTTGTAATGGAAAATTTGTATCTTTTAACCACCTTCACCCATAGAGTTTGTTATTACTGCGGTTTTGTTGTAACTCTTGGTTCTTTATCAAGGTGACTTAGCCATCGGTAGGTCGTTATGTCAAGTTTCTTAAGAATATACGTATAGTTCTCCAAATCGCATTCTTCAGAAATGTGTTCAAATGTATATGTTTATAATTCATAAAATTTTGTTATTTTAAAATCTGTTTGCATCTGTATTTACCCCTTTTCATTTTGGTGGTGGCTTATTTGCATCTTTGATTTAATTTTTGTTAGTTTGTATATCTGATTAATTATTAATTATTAATTTTCATAGAACCAGCTTCAGTATGAGGACATTGGGTCCTAGAAATAAGCCACTTACCCAGGGCCTCCGAGTCAGGAAGGGACAGAAGCCAAGGCCTGTGCCCTTAGCCAGGACAGCGCCTGACTGCTCCCGGTGCGCTGCTGCGCTCTGGTGGCCAGTCCAGTGCGGTGCATTGGGTGGTTGTTCCTCCAGCCATGGGGCAGGAAAGTGCTTGTATTACACTTTCTCATCTTCCTTCTGTGTTGGCCAGCGGGTGCTGTCCGTGACGTGGCCTCAGACAGTGAGGGCTTTGGTCTGACCTTACAATGAGAAGGCAGGACACTGGGCAGGACGGTTAGCCTGCTCTGTGTTCACTGGTCCGCTCAGCAGCCAGTTCCACAGCCCGACTGGAACGTGTCTGCGGCCAGCATGGCTTGGCGGTGGTGCTAAGGCAGGTTTAAGAACGCCACCGGACCCGCAGGACGGCAAGTCACCCAGCTCGTGAGGGGCCCCTTACAACACACGCTTCCCACTCTCCCAGGGAAAGCGCTGGAGGAACAGGGCGTGACACACAACGTCAAGGCCATGGTGCTGGAGCTGAAGCAGTCCGAGGAGGACGTGAGGAAGAGCTCCCAGATGGAAGAGGAAGAGCAAAGCGAAGCCGAACTAAAAGAAAAGAGGATTCAGAGGACAAAGCGAGGCCTAGAGATCCTGGCAGAGCGAGGTACAGGGCTCTGGGCCTTTCTGCTCACGTGGTACTACGAGGTAGCGGCCAAGCGGCCACCATGGGTGCCACGTTCTCTCGGCTTTTCTTTCTAACCATCTGGCATTTTAAACGTCACTGTCATTGCTTTCTAACGTAGAATTCATCATCAAGTGCGTTCTCTTTGGTCTTGTTGCAGCTGAGATGGTGGATTCCGAAACCACACCGTACTTGGAAATCGCTAACCAGACGGGCAGGTCCATCAAGATTCCTGCATCCGAAAGAAAAGTAAGTCCTATAGGAAACTTACAGCTTGTTTTTGGGTTTGCTGTTGGAACACAGCTGGTTTTCCAGTCATCTTATCTTGGGATGTTACAAAGGGTCAGAGACAGTTTTCTGTCTCCAGTTTGTAACTGTACAGTGCACGGTTGAGCACCACAGGCTCGCCCTGTCATTTCCAGGGCAGTGGTACCAGTGGCATGACCTTGCCACCCTGTGCCAGTGACTTTGACCAGTCCCCAGTGATCTGACACCCTGCCTTCGGCCTTGACTAGAGGGCCATGTGCCCTAAGGGATGGGCCATCGGGTGCTGGGGGCACTGGGTAGTCTGGGGAACAGACAGCAGGTGACTGTGCTGCGTCTCCCTGTCTTTCCCCTCCCCTCCCCTGGTCTGGAATTTGGAATAGTAAGAGGTGGTTTCACCTCAGACACATGCAAGGCGCTCTTGACAGCAGCGCTGGGCAGCCTGGGCCCTGAGCTCAGTCCCGGAGCCCGAGTCCAGAAACTTGAATTATTCTTTTAAAATTGAAGATTAGGGCCCTGGCTGGTGACACAGTGGATAAGTTGCTGACCTGCAAACCCAAAGGTTGCTGGTTTGATTCCCAGCCAGGGCACATAACCAGGTTGCAAGCCAGGTCTCCAGCCAGGTCTGTAGCTGGAGGCAGGTGAGAGGCAACCACACATGAATGTTTCTCTCCCTCTCTGCCTCTCTCCCTAACCCTCTCTCTAAAAATAATAAATAAAACATTCATAAAGAAATAAATACAATTGAAGATTAAAGTTAAGTTTTAATAAGAGAACTTTGTAGCTGCCAGTGAACTGATGTTTGCTTTTTTCTCTTTTTAATGTTGGAATTATTTGTCCATGGCCCTCTTATACTAAATGATGACAGCCAGAGCATTTTGGAAGACCTTTGCAAGATTAAATTATATAAAAATTCAAATCTAAAAATATTAATGAACTTAAAAAGTTTTGTATCACTGTTTAAAAACTCTTCTGGACAGACTAGCATTGACAGATGCTTCAGAAAACACCTGATGAAGACTAGAACGTGACATGTATGTTCCTTTTAAAAAGAATACAAAGGACACAAGGATTGTGGCTGCTTTTTTATATCTTTAGTCTTAGAGAAAACTAGAAATAGACCTAGGTTAGCAGTACTAATGTAATGATAAAAAACAAGGGACAAGTGTGGTGGCCGTATCAGCCGCATTAAACTGAGTGCTTGGTTTCAGTGTGTAAGTGGAATTAAGCTTTAATTATGTATTTTTTAATTTGGGCTTGTAAATTAGTTGTGATTTTCTTTTTACTTTGATTTCCTTAGACTTAATATGCTTTTAATAGAATGTTTGATTATAGTTTAAAGTGATATTTTTAAAATTCCTCATTTTCCCTAGGCCCTTATGTTAGCCATGGGATATCACGAGAAGGGCAGAGCGTTCCTGAAAAGAAAGGAATACGGAATGGCTTTGCCTTTTCTTCTGGACGCCGACAGATACTTCTGGTAGGCACTTTCACACTTGGTGAACCCCAGGTTTAAGGAGGATGGCCCCAATTTAGACACCCTCCCAGCCTCCGTTGGCCTTGGACTTCAGGGTTTCATCCCAGACAGTGGTTGACATGAAAGGGTCCAATTTGTAAGTGATTTCTTCTCTGACCGTTTCTAACTGATCTCTCTTCCCTGCAAGGAAGGTTAGACACATGTGTACTTATTCCTTTTAGACATCATGTTGGTTTTTGGGGGGAGGTGTTGTCAGCCATCAGCTTTTCACCCAATGGGCTTGCTGTAGGCGATCGTTCCCCAAACCCGGTTGTTTAATTGGGGCTGCAGAAAGGTGATATGGCCTGCGAACCGCAGGGCCCTGGTTCGATCCCCTGTCAGGGCACAGGCCTGGGTTGCAGGCCAGGCCCCAGTAGGGGGCACATGAGAAGCAACCACACATGGATGTTTCTCCTCTTTTTCCCTCCCTTCCTCTCTCTCTAAAAATAAATAACTAAATTCTATAAAGACAAAAAACAAACAAATAAAGAAAGAAACAAACAGAAAAACCCAGAGACTGGTGTAAGGGATTCCCATGTACTCAAAACCCAGCTTCAGTGAGCCAGGCACGGCTGGTCTTTGCTCCTACCTTGGACAGATGCGTGCAGTAACCGTCAGGTCTCCCAACTCCAGAATGACAACGACTGTACCTTCAGTTCACAGCATGTTAACATGTTCAGTGAGTAGTAGATCTAATCCAATAACGTCGGTCCATGCCTATGTAAGTGACAATGGCTTTCTTCCTAAGGATCTGTTTATTTGGACCAACTTATGGGCATAATTTTTGTGAGTTTCTCCTGTCTGTAAAGGAGAGCTAGCCTATGCAAGTCAGTTGTGTAGCTGGAAGGAACTTCAGTTCATTTCCTTTCCAACACTTGCTGTTTCTCCTGTCCTCTCCAAATAGACTAAAAATTCTGTCAGAACTCTCTGTCATGGGTCTCAGGGTGCGGGACGTAGTGTGGCCACCAGCACTTTCTTTCCCTACTTACAAGAAAGGGGAGTTCTGCTTTTGGCCAAGATGGAATACAGGGACTAGATTTACCCTCCCACCTGGGACAGCTGAAAAATGGGACAAAACGTGTGCAAACGGCGTCCTGACGGTGCAGGGCAGGGATCCTGGGGTGCAGAAGCAAGCGTGGGAGCTCCCTGGGGGTTCGCAGGCTGCCAGACAGCGGAGAGAGCCTGTGTGGTTCCCTGCGTGGAGGACCTGAACAATCTGCGTTCCCACCAGCCTAAAGGTGCTCTGGTCCCCTAACAAAACTTAACGTAGGTCTCAAAAGGGTCACACTATTTTCTAGGAACTCAACTGCATCCCAAACAAGGCTCAATAATATTTCTAGCAATTTTAAAATACCCAGCATCTCATTAGAAATTCACAGGCATGCAAAGAAGCAAGACAGTACAGCCCATAGTAAGGAAAAGAACCCATCCATAGAAACCGCGACCCAGAAGTGACGCGGAAGTGCTCAGTAGTCGGGACCTTAACACGGTTGCTGTTCCCACCAGGGCGGCGCTGGAAGCGGGAAGCTCCCCCGCGCTGGCTCGTAGGATGGAAAGCACAGGGTCTGGGTGAGCGGGCCGACTGCAGACAGAGACTGCTGACGAAAAGCTCAGTAAATGTGAGAATAGGTAAAAGGACCAATTAAACGTAAAATAGAAAAACGTCTGCAAAAGAACAGCACGCCCATCAGCTGCAGGTCAACCTCAGATGGCCTCACGGACGTGCAAAAGGAGGCGGGGAACAAGCAATGGCCAGAGTTTCTCCCAGTTTGATGAAAACTATATAAACACCCCAGATACAAGACCCGTCATGAATCTCAAGTACAAGAAATTTGGGAGGAAGGATGACAAAGGAACACTAGCATCCAGTCCCTTAAAGCCAGTAATAGGACTTAGAAAGGACTTTAGCTAACCTTTCTTTTAAAAAAGGAGCTACTTAAAACTTAGGTTACTTTTCTTGAAATTAATGTCTTTATTTAAAAGTCATAAGGCAGCCCTGGCTGGTGGCTTAGTGGATAGGTGCCAGCCTGTGAACCCAAAGGTCACTGGTTCGATTTCCAGCCAGGGCACATAACCCGGATACAAGCCAGGTCTCTAGCCAGGTCCGTAGCTGGAGGCAGGTGAAAGGCAACCATACATTGATGTTTCTCTCCCTCCCTGAGTGACATGATCAGGTTCAAATATAGGCCTAGCAGGTTCAAAATTATTACCCACAGTGTTGATTTCATGATCTCTTTTATGAATAAAAAGTGTTATTTTGGAAACTAAAGGGATAAAATGTACCTTTTCTATATGAGACCTTTGCTTTTTTTTTTAATCCTCACCTGAGGATATACTTACTGATTTTAGAGACAAAGGGAGGGAAAGAGTACGGCCCGAGGAGGGATGGAATCCTCAACCTTTTGTGCCCATGACAAGGGCTCAACCAACTGAGCTAACTGGCCCAGGCTGTTGTGTTCTGTTTTGTTTTTTTCTTCTTCTTTTCCAAATACTGAACTGTTGGTTGAACTCCCACACATGATTTTATTGTTAACGGAAATGAGGTCATTTCTGTCCTTGCTCTGGATGCTTATTAAACATGAATGAGCCTGTTCACCCATGTTAGACACTGAAAACTGGGAAAATGCTTCCATGGTGACGGGGTGGTTTTCTGTCACAGAAACAGAGGTTTCTAGAGAGAAACATAGGTAAATCTCACCCTGAGCCCTGGCTGGTGTGGCTCAGTGGGTTTGGGGTCACCCTGCGAGCCGAAAAGTCCCCGGCTTGGTTCCTGGTTGGGGCGCGTGCCTGGGTTGCAGGCCGGGTCCCAGGTGAGGGGTGTGCGAGAGGCCACCAGCCGATGTTTCTCTCACATCGGTGTTTCTCTTTTATTCTCCCTCCCTCCCCCTTTCTCTAAACATACATCAAGTCTTTAATATATAGATAAAATAAAACATCTTACCTTGAATGTAAGAGCAAACCACAGTTGACAGAATTCTTCCTCTTCCCTCAGAGTCGAGTTCTCAGGCTGAGCAGACGATTTAGAGGAAGTGGCCCTCACGAACACACCTGTGTGTGGACAGGATGGTGGGCCGGTGACAAGGCAGTCACAAGGAGTGGAGATGCAGGGTTCCCGTGCCCAGCAGCCTGGCACACTTAGGAGGCCGCCGCTTCACAGAGGACATGGCAGTCACAGTCCTTTAGGTTTTACTTCCCTAGCAGTTAGATGGGCAAGGTGGGAGGCTTGAGGGCATTTGGATCGTACGGTTTTCTGAGAGCCTTGTTTTTAGAACACCAAGGACAATGGCCAGAGCCTTACGGTTCGGCGTAGAATGCATTGTTCCCAGTGCTCCCTTTCTTGTTGGAGAGAGTTCAGACGGGAGTTCCAGATTTGCATTAGGAATTTTTAACCTGATCTCGATGTCCATCCTGTTAACATCCTCTGTTTCCTCACTTTCTCTGGGCCCAGATCAGTGAGGCCTCTGGAGCCTGGCATTTCCCAAGTTTCCTTCCTGCCAGCTTCAGTGTTTTTAGAGATGGACGCCTTTTCAGTTGAGCCATTGGTAGTCAGTGGTGATTTAGTTTTAATAAGATTTCATTTGTTTTTAAAGAGAAGGGAAGGAGGGAGAGAAACGCTGGTGGGTGGCCTCTTGCACACCCCCAGCGGAGCACCTGGCCTGCAACCCGAAAATCAGACCAGCGACGTTTCGGTTTGTTGGCCGGTGCTCCGCCCACTGAGCCACAGCCGCTGGGGTATCAGTAGTGATTTTTAAGTGCTGCTTCTTAACTGTGCCCATTAGACTGCTTAGGGAGGTTTTAGGCCAAGAGATTCCTCTTATGGTTGATCTAGTTTGGGTCCCAGAATTATTATGAATGAAAGAAGAAATAGAGAGAGGGAGGGAAGAAAGGAAGCTTCCAGTGAGTCTAATCTGCATTCAGGGTTGGAAACCACTGCTTTAAAGTACGGTCTCCCCATGTTCGCTCAGGGGCCTGACACAGTGACCCCAGCTTCTGCTTTGGGCTGAGCCTCTTTCGCAATGTAGCAGGGAGCGTGTGTGTTCGCCCGAGTTCCTGCATGTGCCTCTGATGCGCACTGATGCTGAGCTCCAAGTGCCCTTTCCCCTTTGGAAGTAGTCAGATCATGAACAAAGCTCCCTGGATAGACACCGAGTCCCTTAGGGCAGCGGGTGGAGAAACGCACAGAGCTGGAGAAGAATGGCGGCCACGGGCAGGCGGGTGCTCAGGGCCTCGCTCGGGTGACGCCGGCCTCCTCTCCTCTCCGCAGCGAGTGCAGCAGGGAGCTGCTGGACATGGTGGACAACTACGCCGTGCTGCAGCTGGACATCGTGTGGTGCTACTTCCGCCTGGAGCAGCTGGAGTGCCTGGACGATGCGGAAAAAAAACTAAACCTGGCCCAGCAATGCTTTAACAACTGCTACGGAGAAAACCACCAGCGCCTGGTCCACATAAAAGTACGTGACTGTAGCTGGGTTGAGGTGTTCGTGAGCCTAGAACTTGAGTTCGTTCCCGGTACGGCGCTTAGGCTGCTGGGGGCTGAGCTGCATGTAGCGCAGGGCCAGTGACCTGGTCACTCCCTGCGTTCAGTAGAGTCTAACGGAAGAGCAAATGCAGGAAGTGACCTCTGAAGAGTAACAGGTCCCCTAAGTGAGTCACAGTGCTGTGATTTGAATAAGGGTTTTTCTCAGGGGAATTTTACAAGTCCTCAGAATCCCGCCTGGAAATGACAGGGTGGTGTAAGCTGTTCCTGGTTTGGGTTCTGCATCCTTCCTGGCCGACCAGGGCCCCGGGGAGACGGGTGTTTTGATATCCCTTCCATGTGGACAGAGGATGTCGTTGTCCTGTGGGGTCTTCACCTTGGCCATCAGCAATAGCAAAGATCTTTCAATAATTGCATTTTACCCCATGGAGATGAAGAAAATGACACGTGACTATTACTGACCTGTAATTAGAAATAAGACACTTTTATCCTTTTTCTCCCCCAATAACTCTAGGGAAATTGTGGGAAAGAGAAGGTGTTGTTTTTAAGACTTTACTTGCTTCAAGGTATCCGAAATTATCACAGTGGGAATGGTGAAGAGGCTCATGAGTATCTCAACAAGGTAAGAATAAACGCCGGGAGTTGTAACCATGTTCATTGACATCTTTTTCTTTATCCCCAGGCGTTAAGTATCTTGTAACCTTAGTAGTTTGTGACCTGAGAGGCACGTGGATCTCTCATGGGTACCATGAACATGCTGGTGTCTGTTAGGGGTCAGGCCAGAGGCATGGAAGGAAGCCTGAGGCAGGAGATGGGGCAGCGGCTGCTCCCACCAGGGCCTCTTCCCACCAGCACAGGAGACAAGAGAGTCTTTAGGGGTGCGCAAGCCATCCCCCAGACTTAACCAGGAGGTGACCCCCTGAAATGCCTGTGTGCAGCTCAGATTCCAGCGATTTACTGCGAAAAGGAGGGGTGATGGATCCCCACCCCTCCCACACTACTCAGCCTATTTTCTCACGCTGTTACGGATGAGGCATGTGAGCAGAGACTTGTCTGTCTGCACTTGCACTATTGTTGATAGCCTGACGCCCTAAATCTGCTTTGGGAACAATCTACGCTCCTCCAGGCTTGGCTCTGTGGTAAGCTTAAATGTTGCTATGGTTCGTGACGTTCTTTTTCCTGTCTCTAGGCGCAGCAGCTCTTTAAGGAGCTGTACATCGATCCATCAAAAGTTCACAGTTTGTTGCAGTTGGGGTTTACTGCCCAGGAGGCCCGGCTTGGCCTCAGGGCCTGCGACGGGAACATTGACCACGCAGCCACCCACATTACCAACCGCAGAGAGGTACCTTACCGAGCTCGGGGCTCGGGGCTCGGGCGCTGCTTGTGTCTGGAAGTGGGTGTGAAACTTGGGGTGGTGGCCAGCTCACTTCGGAGCGCCTTCGCTCTCAGATACGACAGAGCAGGAAAAGATGGTTCCGTAGCAGGTATTAATAATAAGGTCACTTCAGCCTGGAAGTCAGGAGGAGCTTGTCTTGTTTAACTGCGGGAAGTTAGTGCAGGTTCCTTATTTTATTTTCTGCTATGGTGGCAGGTAGCTCGTAAGCACTGTTGTCCCAGAAGTTTTCTTGCCCTCTCTATGTCTTTCTTTTAAAGGTTGTATTTATTATTTCCAGAGAGGCGGGGAAGGGAGAAAGGCAGAGAGGGAGAGAGACATCCATGTGTGGTTACCTTTCACCTGCCCCCAGCTACGGACCTGGCTGGAGACCTGCCTTGCAACCTGGTTATGTGCCCTGGCTGGGAATCGAACCAGCGACCTTTGGGTTCGCAGGCCGGTGCCTTATCCACTGTGCTACCAGCCAGGGCCTTTATTAGCATTTGGAAAGCCAGGTTTTAAAAGGAGATAATGAGAAAAGGAATTCTCAGCCCTGGCTGGGGTGGCTCAGTGGGATGAGTGACAGCCTGTAAACCAAAAGGTCGCTGGTTTGATTTCCCAGTCAGGGCACGTGCCTGGGCTGTGGGCCAGGACACCATTAAGGGCACTTGAGAGGCAACCGATCAATGTATCTCTCATCTATCAGCGTTTCTCTCCCTCCCGTCCCCTCTCTCTAAATAAATAAAACCTTTATAAGAAGAAAGGTCATGTTCATCACTCTTTACACCTAGACACCCGGAGTGTGGTAGGGGGTTAGCGGCTTTGGCCGCATGTAGGACCCTCACCCCACCAGCATCCACCTGGCACCAGCATCTGAGCAGCTGGCCTGCCCGCTCCTCCCTGGAAGGGGAGGCACCAGCTCACTGGTTCCGAGAGTCCAGTTCTGGTGGTGGCCGGTGGCCGCTGTGAAGTGTCCCCTTGCCCCCAGAACTGAGGTGTCTGGCTCCGCTGGCCCCGGCTGGAGCCTCGGCCTTGTAGCCCTCCCGCTGTTGACCAGCTGGGAGAGGTAGAGGCCGCCTGCCGGAAGGGCCTCCAAACCCAAGGAGCTCGGCTGGAGGAGGTGCTCTGCAGCCCGCGGCCCGCTCAGGGAGCCCGGCGGTCTTCCTGCAGGAACTGGCCCAGATACGGAGGGAGGAGAAAGAGAAGAAGAGGCGCCGCATGGAGGACATCAACTCCCTGAAAGGGATGGGCTACTCCACGCTGGCCGCCAGGCAGGCGCTCCACCAGGCCAGCGGGAACCTGGACGTGGCCCTGAAGGTAGTGGCCCCCGGGGCCCAGCACCCCTCCAGGTTGCCCCCTGGCGCGGACCCACCCCTGGGCCCCTCGGGCGCCCTTGTTCCGAACCTGCCCCTGATCGGGCGCCAGGAGCCCCGCCCCACCCTACCTTTGGTGGGAGCCTGTGAGCTCCACCTGCGCCCAGCCCGGGGTGGGGCCGTTTTCTCTGCCCCCGCAGCCCCTTTGCATCGTCCTGCACTGCGTCCTCCGGGCCTGAGCCTGATGGCTGCGTCCGCCTGGCACATGGTCGCTGCTCAGTCCCTGTGCTCGTGAGTGAAGTGTGGGTGTTGCTGTGTTTTCAGATTCTTCTCAGTAATCCCTACATGTGGTGGCTCAGCGATTCTGGTCCTGAAACCAACACCCATCAAGAAAGCCCCTCCCGGGAAAGCGTTGACCAAGTAAGTGAGGGTTGCCTGTGCCCCAGTCTGCCTGCTGCCTCGGGCGGCAGTGGCGGGGGAACACGTGGGCAGGGGGACAGGCTGGGGCCGGGCTCCCAGGCTCCTGGTCCCAGGGGGCCAGGGACGCAGGCCGGCTGCAGTGGGCGGGCAGGGACCAGCCGGGACAGAAGGGCACCGGACGGCCGTGTGCGTCCCGCTCAATCCACAGTCCTGTGTCCTGTCACTACGGTGACTCTGTCCTCAGTTGTCCCCCTTCACATGCGGACACCCGGCACATTGTGGCTACTTACTCAGCGGCCCTCTAACAAGGTGCGGATAGCACCACCCCCAACCCCAGAGCTGTCGCCTTCCTGAGCCAAGGGGCCCAGCAGCCCACTCCACTCCCAGGCGTGCGGGGAGGGGCGGCTGGGCAGGAAGGAGGCCGTGGCCGCTGCCGCTAAAGCGTTTTCCCTCGAGGCTTCACACGGGGTGGGAGCCCAGGACTCAAGGGGCCGCCGCCTCCGTGTTCTCCCCCAGCTGGTGTACATGGGCTTTGACACGGGAGCGGCCGAAGCCGCCCTGAGAGTGTTCAGGGGAAACGTCCAGCTGGCTGCTCAGACCCTGGCTCACAACGGGGGAGCCCTCCCTCCCGACCTGCAGGTGCTGGCGGAAGAGCCCTCCACACCGTCCACGTCCCCCTCCAGCTCCCTGTCCCCTTCTGATTCTGCAGGTGGGTCTGCGGCCTCTGAGTGGCAAGGAAGCTGACAGGGGGGGTGTGGCTGGCAGCCCTGGGACTGGGAAGGGTGTGGCCACGGCTGGCGGCTGGCGTGGATCTGTGCTGGTCTCCCGGTGGGTTCCCCCTCTTTGTTCTCCGTTGACTCACTTGTCACCACGTGACTATGTCACCCCAGGTACCTCCAGTGCCTCATTAGATGACGATATGGAGACAGAGGCTGTCAATGAAATACTGGAAGATATTCCAGAACATGAAGAGGATTATCTTGACTCGACTCTGGAAGAGGAAGAAGTGATCATCGCAGAGTACTTATCCTATGTAGAAACTATAAAGTTAGCCACAAAGAAAAACTAACGGACAGAAAGAAGCATTAAGTTTCTGCTTATAAATTCTGTCATTATGAAAAGTGTAATGCAGGTCTTCTTTTCTTTTCTTACTTTTTACAAATCTGATTTTGCTCCAGAGTGCTTCCTACTCAGGTGTAGGATGGGCAGGCAGGTGACACGGACTTACAAGGTTGGAGGAGAGTTAGGGTGGGGGCCGGGGTGCTGGTCCCCTCCATGTGATTTGGGGCCGGAGCTCCCTGCTGGGTTTCTCCCCATTGGCAATGGGAAGGACCAGAGACCAGGGTGGCCCTGGGGACGGTCTCAGGAAGTGATCATGGGGGAGGGGGCACTCCAGTCTGCTGCCCCCTCCCCTGACCCGGCTCTCCTGCCCTCCTGAGGCCACTGCTCATCTCTTCCTTCCCATGACGCTTCCTGCTTCCCCTGTCTGCCCGGCCCTGAATGTCCTTTAAATCTCCAACCATTCCAGGTGCTGCGGGGGCACCGGCGAGGGTGGCTTTCACAGCCACCCCGACTGTGCCAGCTGCCTTTGGCCTGCAAAGCCCTGCTCTGCGCTCTTAGTTTGGTAGAAGATGCACCTGGAATTCAAGGTTGAAATGCAGAATTTATATGTGTTCAAAAGTCTTTACAAAAATCAAATCTATGAAATAGGAAAGTCTTAAATGCTGACCAAAGCAATTTATTTTTAATTAGCTTTTTCAGAAGCCGCACTGTCACATTAAATGCACTGTGGCTAAGTTGCCTACCAGAGTACGGTCTATTTTCTCCAGGTTCTGTGGGCTTTGGGGTGTGTCTGTGTTACAGGAGACTATTTCAAGAGGAGCACAGCCTCTTCCTGGCTCACATAACCACTTCTCATTGTGCCATAAGATCCTCTGTAGGTGGATAGTAAATGAAAACTTCCAGCACCAGGACGCAGAAGCTGGACGCGACTGAAACACGGGCCAGATGTGCGCCCAGCTGCGGGGGCTCCCGGCTGAGGGCCGCAGGGCCCGCCACCACCCGCGAGAGCTGGCCGCCACGCTGCGATGTCTTCCCTGATCGTTTTCGTAAAGTCTGGACAGCAGCAGTCCGGGTGGGATGGGTGGAAATCCTTCCTTGTCATTCTTTTAAAATGAATGGTATGATATGATGGAAATAAAAGGTGGAAAATGTATTCAAAAATTGTCAGCCTAACTTTGCAGTTTAAGTTTACTTAAACTCCTCAACTGTTCTGGGTGTTGAAAATGCCCAGGTGGTCTAGAGCTTTATTTAGATTGGGGAGTTTTGCTTCCACCAATCACGCCAGTGTCTGCGCTAAAACGATGCAAGTAGGAAGCAGGGCTGGGGCTGGGGCAGGGGACTGCGCGCTGATGGCCCAGGTGAGGGGGGCACCTTTGAGACCTTGTCAGATTGTCCAGTTTGGGGCTTGAGTTGCAGCTTTTGGCTAACAAGTTACTGTCCTGGGCTTGGGCCAGGCATGGCCTGTCGCTTCCAAAATGCTTTCTCAGTGATCCTGGAAAAGGCCACAGCAGCAGGTCTCTGACTTGGGTCCATTTCCTTGTGAAGAGATGCAGAGAAGCCAGTTCTCGAATTAGGGACAGTCCCGGGTTTACACTGTCCCCCAGAGGGGCTCCTGCCACCATGAGCTGGGGGACCACCTCTGGCCCTGCCCCTGGCTGCTGTGTGAAGCTGGACAGGCTGAGGCTGAGGCCACTCCCTGCTCTGGCGGGCAAGGGAAGGAGGAAAGGACACTGGTGATGAAAATGCTGTTGATGTCACCAGGAGGGGGAGACGGGAAAGTGACAGAGGAGATGGGCCTTGGAGCCGCTCTCCTTGGGTAGAGGGGAAAAGGGCACATTCCAGAACCAGGATGAAGGAGGCAAGAGTGGGCGTAAGTACACCTCGTTCGTGGTGTCCCAGGGCTGTCCCACGGCGGGTGGGGGGTGGGGAACGAGGTTGGCGGGGTGGCTGAGTCCAGCTACGGAGCACCGTGAACAGCATGTGGGGTCTAGATTTGGGTGGCAGCCTCATGGGGCCATCACAGGACCCCCAGCGGGACAGGCTGCAGGTGTCTGTACGGTTAGCCAACATGAGGCTGAGGAGGCTGTGACCCGGGCATGCCACACGCCCTCAGACCTCATGCCATCACTTTTCCCGTGAAATCTGTCTGCTTGGGCCTGGTGACACCACCATGTCCTGTCCCTATGTGTCTGCCCCTACATCCTTCAGGTATTTCCTGTCCTTGTTCCCCTATCCACCGGGACATATTTATCAAAGGCAAGAAAAGATTATCAAAGGCAAAGAAACAGTTTCTGGTTGCCTGGTCTTTGCATGTCCAACATCTAGCAAAGGCCTCCGGCGCTGACCTACACATTTCCCAAGGCTACACGCTGTAAATGCCCACTAGTGCCGCGTGTTGATGCCTGTCACCCCCAGAGAGGCAGCCCGGGTGAGCAAGTGCCACCAGCCCTGCCTTAGGATCTGCTGGGGGTGGCTGTCTGTGGGTGCGCACAGCGTGGGGGTGGGCACCGTGGGAAACCAGCCGACCTAGGAGCTGGTGAGGCAGGAAACCAGTGCCAGCTGGTAGCATCCGCAGCATCTGGTTCCACCAACTGCCTCTGTCCACAAAGCAGTCTGGAAAGGTGGGTAAGTGTGGGCACAGGTACTCAAGGTGGTGCTCCGCCTGCCCTCCCTGACGCCAGCGTCCTGGGAGGCCCTTTGGGGTGGGCAGCCCTGGCTGGGAAGTGAGGGCCCCCACCAGGCACAGCAGGTGGCACCCAGGGACCCCCATACCTGGACCAAGTGCTTTGACGCATCACCTGGATGTCACGCGGCTTTGCGGGTTCTCACCAGCAAACCTGTTTTCCTGGGGAGGCCCCTGGGCTCCCGAGCTTTGGGGGTGTGCACCTCTTCCTACCACACCTGGAGCTGATTCTGTCCTGTTCATCACAACAGGGCACCCGGGGAGCAGGCACGGCCTGTCCAGCTGTGCATCCCGTTCATGAAGCACCTTCTGCATGAAGACAATGGAGTGCCCACTTCTCCGCATCAAGCGCCACCTCCGCCCGGCGAGGCCTGTCCTTGGCGAGACGCTGGGCTCTCAAGGCCAGACAGCGTCCACCGCAGCTGCTCTGCCCACAGGGGGCCAGCAGGGCCTGGCTTGCAGGGCACCGGGGGTGCAGGGAGCAGGCACAGGCCTGGAGGCAAAAGAGCGCTCCCTTCTGGTGACCAGGGGGGCTGGGGTGGCTCCCTTCCTAGCCTCTGGAGAGCCTGAACTCCACTTTTCCCCATGAAGCCTCTCCTGGCTAGTGGCCCTCCATCTGCTCCTGTGTCTATGTCCCGCCTTCTCCCCTCGGAGGACAGAGCTGGCTCCCCCATTCATGCGGAAAGGGGAGCTCCGGAGCAGGGCAATGGGTCCCCAAGGTCGCCTAGCAGGCGGGAGCACCGGTTCCTTGCTCCCTGGCCTCGTCCACGGCCACTCCCCACCCGAGCGGCCCTGGGGGGGTCACCAGGCCACAGCCCCTCACTTCACACACCACAGCGGGCAGGCGTAAGTGGTCCTTGCAACCCCCTCCTCCTTCTGAGAGGAAGCTGAGGCTCAGCTTGCAGAGCAAATGAAATTCCAGAGCACTTTTAAGGACGTTTATTCCGGTTCTTTACCAGCGTCCTCGGGACAAACAATTTGCAAACATAATCTTTGGCTCAGCGGCTTTTTTGGAAGAAACGTTCGTTCCCTCTCAGCAGGAAAGGCTTGGCTTCTGGGGACCCTAGGGGATCCTGGGGTGAAAGGGGGTGGGGCGGGGCGAGCAGTGTCCTCCCGGGAACGGGCCGCAGGGGACGAGGAGAGCGTCAACCACCCACGAACACGAAGGCAAAACCGCGCGCGCGCGCGGGGCGCAGGCTGGGCCGCCTCGTCTCCTCCAGCCACGGGCGGGGTGGGGGGCGCTCACCCCGGGTCCTAGGTGGGCCGTGGCGGGCTCAGGCCGGCTGCAGGGGCGCGGCGGCGCAGCCCACCTTGTTGCTGAAGAGGCGCGAGCGGCTGCGCGGCGGGGCGGCGGGGCGCGGCGAAGGGGCGCAGGGGAGGCCGCGCACGTCCCAGAGGCGCAGCGCGCCGTCGTGCGAGGCCGTGTACAGCACCTGGCCGTGCACCTGCGGGCGCGGGCGGGGCGTGGGGCGGGCGCCGGGCGCGGCCAGCTACCCCCCCCCCCAGCCGGTCACAGCGGCAGCCGCGGCTTTGGGGGCCGCACGCCCAGCCTTGCCCCGCCACAGCCACCCGGCGCGCCGGTCAACTGCGCCTGCAGACGACTGATGGGGACGTGTCGGCCCAGGGGACCTCGGGGAGAAGACTCTGCCGTGGGGAGCCGGGGACCTGCACCCCCGCCCCTCGCTGCGGGGCAGGTGGACGCGCGGGGCGCACCTACCTGGATGCAGTTGATGACGAAGGCGTGGCCGCGGAACACCCTCTGCAGCGCCCCGGACTCGGCGTCGAAGGCGCGCGCGCGGGCGTCGCCGCTGCCCGTGAACACTGCGGACACAGGCGCCGTGGGCCTCGCGCGCGCCCGGGACCCGCCCGGCCCCTGCGCGCGCCGCGCAGGATGTCGAAAGGTTCCAGTGGGGGTAGCGGCAGCCCCCCGAAGCAAGGCGGCGGCGCCCTCGCTGGCGGGCTACACCCCGAGGCGCGCTGGAGTGGCCGCAGGGCGCCGGCGGCTGCCGGACCCGCTCGCGGCCGCAGCGCCGCCGGGCCGGGCCTCCCACTCGGCCCTTGGGCGGAAGCCGTTGGGGAAGCGTGGCTTCTCTGCAGCCCCAACTCAGGGGTCTCACGCCGCCCCCTCCGCTGGCCTGCGGGGCGGAGGACGCGAGAAGCGCTCCTTCCTCCGCCCGGCCCTCCGGGGCTGCGCAGCGCCCGCCTCGCGCAGGTTTCCTTGCAGGATCCCAGCCCTCAAACCCCGGGCATGGGAATCACCTGCCCGCTTGTTGGGATGCAGGCTGCCGGTCCCACCTGAGCGTCGGCCTTAGGAGGCCTTGGGGACCGCCCTTTAACCAGATCCGGTGATGCTGACACCCGGCCACAGTCCGCGCGGACCTCTGACCCTGCTTCCCTTTCGTCTAGCCCAGGTTGTCTCAGAAGCCAGCCCAGACCCTCGGAGTTCGGGGTCAGCAGCGCAGGGGCAGGACGTTCCAGGAAGCGGAAGGGAAACAGGACTGAAGGAGGCCCCGCAGGTGTGCCAGGCAGCTGGGGGCAGGTGCGGACCTCGGTCAGTTGTCCCACCCCAGGGCAAGGGCGGCTGCTGGCAGACACCCTGGGGAGCTGCCGCAGGAAGCACCCCTGACCGTGGCACCCACGGTGTCCACTACACCCACGGCCAACACCCCCTTCCTGTGCCACCTATTTCCAACCCTTCTGCTAAAGCCAGCAGTGGACATGGCCCTGGAGGGGCAGTTTCACTCCTGGGTCCCCTCCCCAGAAACAGCCCGGCTGCCGTGTGCGGCTCGGGTGGGAGAAGGGTCAGGGGTTGAAGTCTAACCATCCCGCGGCCTGTTGGCCAAGACCCAGGACCAAGGTCCTTAACAAGAGCAGCAGGTGGAGCCCCACAGCCACGGCTTCCATCCCAGCGGCTGCCACGGGGAGACGCTCCAGACCTGCTTTTCCCCTGAGCTGTTCCCGATGGCAGCAGAGCCACCCTCACACTGACAGGCTTGGACACAGGAAGGAGAAAAAACAACTTGTCTGTGTCAGACACCTACATCCTGAGGGCACCTCAGGCGTTCTTTTCAGGCCCACATTCTGTGGCCACCTAACGCCTGCGCTGTGAAGTCGGTGTGAATCTCCCACGTGGCTTTTCCCCGCCCGCCCGTCTGCTCCTGCACTGCAGGGCCAGGGAGATAGATGGTTCTCAGCCTCGGCCCCGTGGGCCCGTGGGGCTGGCTTCCTGCTGCTGGTGGTGTGAGCATGTGTGTGTGTGTGTGTGTGTGTTGCAAATGAAGGGAGCTGATGGCAAGATGTTAACATTGGAGATCACTTCGGGAGAGATGTTCAGGAATTTGGGGACCCCTGCCACGTAGATGTGAGATTGGGGGCGTTGCGTCCTGGGAATGGTGACTGTCTGCTGGGTGTGTAGGCATTCGACAAGCCAGTTAGCGCCGACAAAGGCCAGACATGTGACAATTTGAGGCCTGCAGGCTCAACAGCATGTGGCCCACCCAAGAAGCCATGCTGCCCTTCTTCCTCTACACAATAACCCTGGTTAATGCTGGGAGCTAGCTCCCCAGGTAAGAGACTTTCTTCTCAGCCTCTGCTGCAGCAGTGGCCTACAAGGCATAGGCTAAGTCTCTGGGTGGTGGCCCTGGCTGGTGTGGCTCAGTGGATTGAGTGCCAGCCTGCAAAGCAAAGGGTCACTGGTTTGGTTCCTGGTCAGGGCACATGCCTGGGTTATAGGCCAGGCCCCCCGTACAGGGCATGGGAGAGGCAACCAATCAATAACTGTCCCCCTCTTTTTCTCCTTGTGCTCCCCTTTTTCTAAAAGTAAATACATTTAAAAAGTTTGGGTGGAGCTTCCAGGAAAGATCTTTCAAGGGGCCTAGTCAGCTAAGAGACACATCCCTTTGCCCTTCCTTCTTCTTCCTGCCTGCCTAAAGCATGGTGAGATGGCTGGCGCTCCAGCAGCCATCTTGAACCATGAGGCCCCTTTAAAGATACAAGATACGTGCTAAAGATCCTGAAGCAACACAACAGAAGGAACCTGGGTGCCTGATAACTGACAGCTCCTAAAATTCTTCTATCTGAGAGAGAAATAAACCACTGTCTCCTTTAAACCACTGCTCTCTAGTTTTTGCTCTTTTCTGGAGTCAACCCTAAATGCCATGTGAAGCCAAATACTCGTGGCCCTCAAGCCTGGCTAGAGTAAGCAGTGTCACTGTGTCACCGATAGACTAGGCCCTTGAGACCTGCTCTTGACCCTAGGACCGCTGAACATTCAGGTTGGGGCATGTTCTTGTGGGGTGAAGTTAGGGAGGAGTCCTCCCACCCTTACTCGGGCTTTCTTTGTAGATGATGCTTTAGACACGTGCTCATAGAGGGGCCCGGCCACCACTGCTTTGGGCACTGACCATCCTGAACAGCAGCTGAGGCTCAAGGAGGAAACCTCAGGGGGAAGGAGAGAAGCAGAGAGGCCCTGAGCAGGGAGAGCTGGTGGAGGGTGAGAAGTGACAGGGAAGGTGGTCGCAAAGCAGGTGCGGCAGGCTGGGAGGTGCGGGGGGGTCTGGGCAGGGGCACTTACCGGTGCCTGCGTGGTACTTGAGGGCGCTCACGCTGTGTCTGTGGGCCGTGAACGTGCGCACACGCTCCCCCGTGTCTGCCAGCCAGCACTTGACAGTCCTGTCAGCACTGCCCGAGTACACGTGCCGGTTCACGAGCTGAGGAGGGATATTGGCACCACGGGTTGCAGAGGGTGACTCAGAGGCCCCTCCAGGCCAGGGCCTATGCCGGGCTCAGCAGAGAAGGGGCAGGAGCCAGAAGTGCCCCCGCTTTGGGTCCTCCCTGCCTGCCCAGTGGTGTGGGGCCAGCAGGGAGCGGACTGTCAGATAGACCTGGCTTCAGTCATGAACCCCTCCCCTCGGTGGCTTTGCTATGAATAAGGGCCGTGCCAGTTCCCCTCGTAGGACCACAAACACGACCCGTATGGTGCCCGGCACTGTAGGACCAAGGCCCACCAGGGCTCTCACGCACAGTGGCTGCTGCTGCTGGTGTCAGTTAGGGGTTTACTGCCTGGTGTCCTTCTAAGCAGAGGGATGGCCATGTGAGGACAGGGGAGGGAAGGAGAGGCCTCGGAAGGAACCAACCCTGCAGAACCCTCGATCTTGACTTCCAACCTCAAGAACGGAGACACGACTCTCTCCTGCCTCCCTGCCCCCTGTCTCTGGCACTGTGTCACAGCTAGAGGGAAGTCTACACTGGGGCAGGGCAGCACAGGGGATACCCAGGGACCCCTGGCAGGCAGATGTGGGCCAGGCGGTCTCACCTCCAGACAGATGACGGAGCCCTGGTGCTCCCGGAACACCCGCAGCTGCTCCCCAGTCAGGACGTCCCAGGAGCGGATGGTGGTGTCCGTGCTGCCTGTGAAGGCCGTGTGGCTGGGCGGGTCCAGCACGAGACACAGCACAGCCCCCGTGTGGCCCCGCAGTGTCTGGTGGCAGCAGCCACTGGCTACCTGCCACACCTTGGCTGTGCCATCCGTGCTGCCTGTCACCAGCAGCCCCCCGGTCACAGTCTCCTCCTCGAAAGGAGCCCCGGGGAGGTCCCAGGGCGGGACGTAGGCTAGAGGCAGCACACAGTTGCGGTGGCCCCGGAACTCCCGGGACACCTGGCCCTTGTCCATGCTCCAGGCGCGAGCTGTCCGGTCGTAGGAGCTGCTGAAGAGCTGGTTGTTGGTGACGAGGATCCTGGGGGCAGAAGAGAAAGGTCAGGGGTCAGACCTGCAGGCGGCCTGGCAGGCAGGGTCACCCAGCGGGTGGTCACAGGGTCCCATGGCCGGTGTCTTCTGTGTCCGGTGAGCCCAAGCAATGGGAAGCACGGGAGGCTGCCGGAGCGAACTGTGGGCTGGCGTATCCCAGGCCCTGCTTCAGGGGGCACAGCGAAAGGGCCAGGAAAGCACCCTGCAAATGTCAGGGGCCCTGGCAGAGGCCACCACCCTCAGACCCTCAGACACCAGGCCTGGTCGGTGGCCCCAGAAGCTCACACCCTGGGCCAGGCCCTGAAATCACGGGAGGACGTGAACTCCCTGCCCTCACCTCAGGGGATCAGTACGTCAATAACGCAGACTATGTTCTCAGCTACGGCTCAAAGGTTGTGTGCGCGCGCGTGTGAACATGTGTGTACGGCGTGTGCACGTGTGAAAGTCTAAACCTGGCAGAGCCTCACTGCCCAGGACTCCCCTTGAGAAGCAGCTGGCAATCTCCGGGTCCTACGTGGGGGCAAGCGGGTCACCTGAGCTGCGGCCTTCTCCCGCGTGTCACCACTTCCAGCCACTCACGGCCTCACAAAAACCCCCTTCTCAAGAAGGGGTGCTGGGCAGAGGCCACTGGGAGCCCTAGTTGCAGCCCCTTCTCTACCAGCTGTCTGCTCGGCCTGGCCCCCCGGGTGTCCGGGCTGCTCCAGCTGAGGGTCGGGGACAAAGCCGGGCTCCTGGGAGGCAGGGGGCTCACCTTCCCCACTGGGGACCATCCTAGAGATGCTGCTGAGTTCTGCCCCCAGGGCACCATTCCGACCGCAGGCAGCTGGCACTCGGCCAGTTAATGGTGCGTCTGACCTAGGCAAGCGCAAGGCCTGTGCTGACAGTGTCCCTTCCGGCTGACAACATCCTCCTCCACCAGCCCAGCCTGCCCACCCCCCCACGCCTGTCGCCGGACCCCTCCTGGTCAGTGGGGCTGCGGAGGCCGACGGTGGCGGCCGCGCCAGACTCCGGCTTCCCGGCAGCCCCTCAGGAGTCTGAGACGGCCACAAGTTACACACAGAAGGTCCAACTGATCAGTAGAGGAATCTCGGTGGCTCTGCTCAGACCCAAACTCAAAAAGGAAAAGTTCAGACCTCCTTGAGCAGGAAGCCAGGGTCGGGGGTGGGACAGAGACTCTCAAACGCAACAGGGAAAGGAGAGGCGTAAAAACACACTGGGCCCGCCTTGGCCAGGCGGCTCGCCTGGTTAAAGCGTCACCGCGATCCACCAAAGGGGCGGGTTCGATGCCTGGTCAGGGCACGAGAATCAACCAACGGAGGGAAACATCAACCCGATGCCTCTGTGAGTAAGTGGAACAACAAATCCATGTCTCTCTCTCCTCTCTAAAATGAAGACATAAAATAAAACATGCAACTACCCTGGGCTTCAACTTCAGAAGCCATCCCCACGGTCTTCCTCCAAGTCCTGGGTGCACCGTCAGGTGCCAATCCAGCCATGTCCTCTGGGACCCTGTCCTGTACTAGGAGCTGTGGCCTCTGTGCCTTTCCCTGTGTCCACCTCCTCCACCTCCGCCTCCTACACCCAGGTGCCGCTGGGTTAGCACTTGTCACACCTGGGGACACTTCTGTCCTGAGCCTTCCATTGCTATGCACTCCTGATGTCCCCCCCCAGGAGCCCACAGTGGGCTTCCCCCAGGGCAGAGGCTCCCGGCCCACCTCTCTGTCCCTGGGGCCCAGCCGGGGGAGAGGCCTGGCAGCCCGGGACCCCCAGGCCATGCTGACCTGTTCACAATGGACGTGTGTCCTTGGAACACCTGCAGGCACTGCCCAGTCAGCACGTCCCACTTCCTGATGGTGCGGTCCGCACTGCACGTGAAGGCGGCCTCGTTCTCCAGCTGGCAGAAGGTGACGTAGCTTTCGTGTCCTGCGGATATCGGAAGCCATGGGCCTGCGGGGCCCGGGCCCGGGCTTTTCTTCTGGGGAGAGCGCGCAGGGCGGCGGTGTGGGAGGGGAGCCCAGAATGGACTTGCCCTCTGAAATGGCGAGTTAATTCTGGGAGTCCGTGGGGTGCCAGGAGCAAGTCAGGGGCATGCACCCTGCCCCCGAATCCTTTTTTTTTATATTCACCTGAGGACAGTTTGTCACTGCTTTTAGCGATAAGGGAACAGAGAGAAAGGAACATCGACTCGAGACTGAAGCACAATTCGCTGCCTCCTTATGCACCTGGGCCAGGCGCCCCATGTGCCGTGTTATTACGTGGCCCCGGGGAGACCTGGAGTCCCCATCAAAGCAGGGTCTACAGGTCAAGCAAAGAGGCCCCCAGCTTGTGCCCAGTGACTTCCTACTGCAAACCGAAGCCGTGTCTGTTCGAGGTGAATTCAGGCACCAGAAAATGAACAGAGTCAAAGGGAATGTTAGCTCTCTGACCCATTTCACAGATGAGAAGACGGATGAATTCAAACCTCCACATTTAGAAGATGTATTCATTATGTTAAGGATTTTGGTCGAATTTCAAAAATTCATTTAGAGGCCGGATCAGGGAGAAGGGGAGTTAGCCCGTTTCAGGCTAACTCGTACATTTTTGGGGGTTGGGGGGCTGAGATTCATCTTAGCTACTTTTGGAAGAACCCAACTTCCTGACTTCTAAGAAACTGACTTTCTTTTTAATTAAGAAAGAAATGGCTTTCAGTCTTCCTTGACTGGCCTCTACCAGGCCTCCAAGAAAACAACATTTGTGTGAATTAAATAAACACTTGAAGAAACGGCAGATTATGTTTCTCCCTTGAAAAGCACATCAGTTTAAAAGTCGAGAGCAAAGTGAATTTGGCAAAACACAGCTCAGCTTTTTGCCAGCCCCAAAGAACAGAGTTTATAAAACATGTCAAGACGATCAGCAAACTTTCCCTGGGACCAGATCCGCTGATCAAGCCGCCCCGCACAGTGGGGGGCTGGCTGCAAGACCCCCCTGAAGGTGGGGAGGTGTCACTGAGCTGGCCCACAGTCCTCCACGGACCCCGTGCAGACTAACCCAGGGCCCCGCAGACAGTCTACCTTGGGGTGCACCATCCCCATTTAGGTTGCTCCCTCCCATCTCACAGAAAGGCCAAGGCCAAGGGAAACACAGCACTGAGAAACGATAGTACGTGAGGACTCCTGTAGCCACGAAACTAGGGATGAGGAAGCCCAGGAGGTACGGGGCTGCTTTTATGACACACGGAAGTAAAACGGATTGCAAATCAATGAAAATATAACACAAGACAGACTTAAGTGGTAATAAGGAAAGTGTCTCAGCTCTGGCAGGTGTGGCTCAGGAGATTGAGGGCCGACCTCTGAACCAAAGGGCTGCTGGTTCGATTCCTAGCCGGGGCACATGCCTGGGTTGCAGGTCAGGTCCCCGGTAGGGGGCGCACAAGAGGCGACCGCATATTGATGTTTCCCTTTCTGCCTTCCTTCCCCTCTCTTTAAAAATAAATAAAGAATAAAATCTTTTTTTTTTTTAATGCTTTTTGATGTAAAAAAAAGACCTTCTCTCTTAAGCTGGGCCAGGCTGACCCTCTGCCCTGTCAGGGATCTGGCTGGACAGAGATGGCTGGGGGTCCCTGCAGCGGTCAAAGCTCCCCTGTGGACAGCCCCTGCCTCTGTGGGCCAAGCACCCACCAGGAATCAGAAAACCAAGTGAATCTGAGCCAAGTGAATCCTGGCTCAGAGCGCTGCGGGAAGGGGGGCCCCTGTGGGCTGCAGAGTGTGTCCCTGACCCCTGACCCTAATCTACAGACCAGAGCAGAGCCTCACCGCCCCCAGGCCTGCAGGTCAGTGGGGAGCAGGGCCCCGCCCAAGCTTGGGCCCAAGCTTGGGGACGGAAGAGGGAGGGTGAGGGCGGGAAGGCACGGGGAGGCAGGGCCCATCAGGGCTCCAGGGACCACAGCGCCTTGGCAGCAAGCTGTTGCATTTGTGCAGAATAAGCAAAAAAGCCAAACCAAAAATATGTCCGAAGGGATGAAGAGCACAGATAAGAGGCAGTTATTACGTTCAAAAGACCACGTTGAGGCTCAGGGGCTCCTACCAAGGCTGCGGGCCCTCCCGCCGCCCTGTCCTTACACCCCTGGATTGGCTGCAAGTTTAATCCCAAAGTGCCCCTCATGTCCTGGAGGCAGGTGCCCCAGGTGTGCGGTGGCAGGTGAGCTGACCCGACCTCGCTGCAACACGCCTTCCACTCAGCGTAAAAGCGGTGCCCCCTGTGTCCCCTGCCCTGCGCTGTCCCTGGCCAGGCTCTGTCCGTCCCTCCAGAGACCTCTCCCCCCCGCCCCCTGCCTGCTCTCTGCAGGTCCCACCCCTGCCCACAGGGCCCAGACAGTCTGCAGTCCCGGGCCAAGACTCCACATGATGTGACAGGGACCCAGGGCAAGAAAGAGATCCGCCTCTCCTGCGTAAGTAGGCAGACAGAAGCCGAGAGCTATTTGTAAAACTTATGAAACTCCTGCTGTTTCATCCAGTTTCCAAATGGGCTCCATTGCAGATGAGAGGAGGCAGCAGGGCGCAGGGTAGGGCTGCGGCGTGGGAGACGGGGTTCAAACTTCAACCCCCTCCCCCGCCAACGGCAACGAAACCCGTGCCTCAGTTTCTCTGCCTGCAGGAGTCGGGGAAGGGGAGCGTGAGGACCGCACCCCCAGGCCGCGGCGGCTCCCCTACCCGCCCTGAGAGGAGTGTCCGGCCGAAGGTGACCTGGCCAGTAAGAGGCCGGCGGCCGCACCGCTCACCCCAAGGGGCATCGGGGCCGTTTCTTTTTCTTTTCTTGCTTACACTGTTGCAGTGCAAGTTATTTCAAGCCGCAGGTTGACCAGTGTGACCTTCGTCCTGCAGAGGGCGCCCCGCCGCCCACTGACCTGGTCGCAGCCTGCCCGGCGCCCCCACCGCCCCACCGCCCCACCGCCCCGCGCCCCGCGTGCCGTCGCGCTGCTGCGATGCCGGCGCGCGGGGTGAGTGTCCACGGCGGCCCGGGCGGGGCGGGGCGGGCCCCCGGGACGGGTCTGCGGCCGGCGAGCGGGAGAGGGCAGGCGCGGGGGGCGCGGCGCGCCTACCTTGCAGGAGGGCGCAGCACCGGCCATCCGCCGCGCTCCAGAGCCGGGCCGTGCCGTCCTCGCTGCCCGTCAGCAGGCGCTGCCCGTCCGGGCTCAGGCTCAGCCAGTTGATGCCCCCGCGGTGCTCCGCGCAGACCCGCAGGGCCGACCCTCCGCCCCCCATCCTGCGGGCCGGCGAGGGCGAGGAGGAAGCGGCGTCCGCTAGGGAGCGGAGCCCGGGCATCTGCGCCCGGTGCGGCTGCGTCCCGCGGCCATGGAGCGGGGCCGGGCTCCAGGCTCCTGCGGACGGCACGGGGCGCCGCAGGGTGAGACGGGGGACTCTCGCCCCGGCGCTGCGCGAGCGGCCCACTGGGACGCGTTCCCGCGATGGGGCAGTCCCCGCCCCAGGGCGCAGAGCGCCTCCCTTCCCCGCGCCCCCTCCGGAGACCCGCGCCCCACCTGGGCGGGCCTCCCCCGGCCCGGGCTCGAGGGGAGGAGGGTTCCGGGGCGCGCGGGGAAGCCCGGTCTCTTCGCGAGGCGCGGGCAGTGAAGGGAACGCGGGGAGACGCGCGCCCCACGCCCCGCGCGCCCTTCCTGGCCGGAGCCGCGCGCTCGGGACGGTGGAGCGGCGAACAATACGGCCCAGCCTGGCTCCTCCTCAGAGACCACCCCTCAACCTGTCCCCTCCCACTTCTCGGGCCAGCGCTCCAGACCCCACCCCCAGCCGGGTCCCTCCGGGGCCGCCGCGGCCCACCAACCCTGCGCCCTGGGGGACGGTCCCACGTGCGGCGTCCCCGGCGGCCCCGCCGCGCCTCCCGGCTCCCGGGACGTGGACGAGGTGGACAGAGCGTCCGGGGTGCGGAGGCTCGCACCCCGGTAACTCCTGGGGGCAGCGGCTGCGCGCTGCCACCTGGCAAGTCGGCTCCCAGCCTGGACCCTACCAGAGGCTCTCGGGGAACCTGGGGGCGGTCCCCTCGTTGGAGAGCGCCCTGGCCCTCCCTGGCTGGGGAAACACGCGCACCCCAACTCTAAAGAAGTCCCGCGGGTGGGGGCGGGGCGGGGTGGCCTGGGGCTTCCCGCCGAGGTCAGGGGGCTCCCTGTGCCCCGCCCACCTCCGGCCGCCTCACCCCACCCCCGCACCCACCCCGCTCACCGCGCGCCTCGGAGAGGCCACCGAGGTCTCTGCCGAACCCTGACCCCGAGGGCCAGTCTGCTGGTTCCTATTAGAGCAGTTCCGGTGCCGGCTCCGCGGGGGGCAGGGAGGGGTGAGCCCCACCGGATCCCCCAGGTCCTAAAGGCAACGGGATTTCCCGACCCTCTCGGGCCCTTGGGGGAAGCGAGGGGAGCAAACCCAGGATGGGATTTGGGGTTGTGCATTGGGGGCGGGGGTTGGTGAGCTGGGTGGCTCTGCAGAGCCTCCCCCAGCACGACCACCGGCCCTTCTCGCGTGTTTGACCCCATCCTGGCTCTGAAAGAAAACTCCGTCCCAGAGTCCCCAGGACGCCTGGCCGTTTGCCCCACCAGAGGGCCCAACTGGAGACCCCAACTTGAGGATCAGTTGGGAGCTCAGCCTAAGGCGCTGGACTCCACTTTGCAGGCTGCGAGGGAGGGCCGCCAGAGGGTGGGGGTGGGGGACAGTGGGATTTGAACTCGTGAAGACACTAGTGGAAGTGGGTTGATGGGAAGGCAGAAAGCAACCCCGCTGTGCGCGTGGCGGAAGAGAGGACTTGGGGAGGCTCCAGTGTGCTGTATTTTTTTAGACCAGCATAAGCACAAAACATTGTGCCATTTTTAAAAAGAAAGTTGGCTCTGGCTGGTGCGGCTCAGCGGATTGAGCGCCGGCCTGCAAACCAAAGGGTCGCGGGTTCAATTCCCAGTCAGGGCACAGGCCTGGGTTGTGAGCCAGGTCCCTGGTCCGGGGTGCGTGAAGGACAACCAGTCTTTCTGGCATATGGATGTTTCGCTCCTCCCTTTCCCCTCTCTCTAAAAATAAATAAAATATTAAAAAGAAGAAGGAAAGCTTTCAGGAGCTCCAATATTATGACTATTATTATTCATGTTTGGAGGACAATTCTTAGAGAATTAAACCTGTTGTTGGGAGAGTGATGTCCCCTTGGAACGCACAGGTGTCCCACACCGTCAGCATTGCACGGGACATCAGAGGGAGTCAGTCCCCTTGTCCCTGTGTAAGGGTCCAGAGCCAGGCTGAGCTAGACCACTGGATTCGGGTCCTTCATCCTCTCATCCCCACAATGACACTCCCATCAGCTCCAAGGGGTCGCTGTCCATTTCAATCAGGTTCACAATGAAGAAGGAAGCAGGCTGAACAATCAAGCACCCCCCCCCCCACTTCCTCATGCCAAGAAGATACTGTACTGGCCATTGCCTCTAGCCACTGGCGTCCCAACTCAGAAGTCCGGCCTCTGAGTAAGTGGTGGCCCGGAGACTGGGCCAGAGGGAAGTGGAGTCTGGCCCTGGATGTGGTTCTCTGAGGTCACCCGGCCTTTGGGGCTGGAATGTCTGGGCCTTTCCCGGGTGTCTGATCAGGGCTGTGTCAGGAAGGCATGGCTCTCGCGTAGGATGCAAGCCAGCTGCTAATCTCCCATCGGCTCCAGGGTTCACTTGGTCTCCCCACAGCCTCTTCCCGGCGGCTTCGGAGGAACGTCAGAGGCGAACGGGATGAAAGGAAAGCCGTTTTAAGCAGCTTGCAGAATTCACCAGCTTCGGCTTCCGTCTCTGGCGAAGACGTCACAATGCCTAGATTGACCCTACAGCTTCCTGCCTGAAACAACCACACAGCTCACACACGGAACAGGCGAAGCACTCGTTCTCAAGACAATGGGTGCTGGGCAATGGAGACAGCAATTCCTGAGACAGTGAAAAATGAGGTGAGAACCCCAAGAGCAGGTCCAGACCACGGTGCCGGAAGGGGGAGCCCCGATGGAGCCCAGAGGACGCCTGAGTTGAGGAAACAGCTGAGTGTCAGGAAAGAATGAAGGAGCTAGAAGTGCAGGAGAGAGGACCGGAGAGGAGGGAACCTGGGAGACCCAGAGAAGGTGCCTCTCCTGTAGGTGGGCAACAGGCTGAGCAAACTACCCCATGTGGGGAAAGAAATAAAAGTGACTGCCCAGTTCCCCCTCGGAGCTCAGAGGAACTCTGCAAGAACGTGGAGACCATGATTGTCTCAAAGGTGATGTATGACTTCTCTGTGTCATCGTCCTGACCGGGACTCCAGAACAACGTTGAATTCGCTGGGGGGTACTGGGAATCCTTTTCTCATTCTTTAAAGGAAACTTTCTGACTTTTCAATGTATGACGTTTGCCCCGGACTTTTAGTTACTACCTTCTATCAACTAAGGAGGTTTCCTTGTATTCCCATTTTTCTAAAAGTTGTTTAATTTTGTCAACTGCCTTTTCTGCTCTTTTGAGGTAATCTTTTCTTTTCCTTTTTAGTCTGTTCATATGCCGGATTTCACCAATGAATTTTTGCATTCCTGGGGAAAAATAAAAGGGTGATGTAGATGCAGGGACGGTCCCAAAAAGTCCCCACTGGACTTCTAGAGATAAAAACAATGGTTGAAATGGAACAGCAGCAGTCCTGGATGGGATTAACAGCATTCGGACATGACAGAGTAAAATAATGTATTAGTAAACTTGAAAAGCAGAGCAGTAGGAACTATCCAAAATAAAAAACAGAGGAAAAAGAATTTTTAAAATGAGAGCAGCCGTGAGCTGGGGGACGCCTGCAAACAACCTGTTGATGTTTCTCTCCCTCTCTCCCTCCCTCCCCTTCTGTCTAAAATCAATAAACAAGGCCCTGGCTGTGGCTCAGTGGGCTAAAGCATTGTTCCTATACACCAAGGTTCCAGGTTCGATCTCCAGTCAGGGCACAACAAGAATGAAACAACAAAGGCATCAATAAGTGGAATAATGGGTTGATGTCTCTTTCTCTCTCGATTTCTCCCGTTCCCTCCCTCCCCCTTCCTCTTTCTAAATTCAATGAATACAAATTTAAATATATATATAATTGGGCAAGGGTTGAAAAAGAAGAAGAATATATAATCTGAATAGCCCCAAATCTATTTTAAAAATTAAGTTTGTAGTAATACAACAACAATAAAATTAAAAAAAAAAAAGGTAATACAACAACAATAAAATTAAAAAAAAAAATTAAGTTTGTAGCTGAAACCCTTCCACAAAGAACACTTAGGCCCACTTGGCTTCACGAGGGACTTGTACCAAACATTTAAGGAAGAAATAATACCAGTTCTCCACAAATTCTTCTAGGAAAGGGAAGAGGAGAGGCAACTTCTCATTCATTCCATGAGGTTAGTATTACTGATACCAAAATCAAAGACGTGAACATAGAAGCAAAAATTCTAAACAAAACTTGAACAATTGAGTTCAAGACGTATATAAAAACCATAAGACAGCATGACCAAGTGAGGTTTTTCCCAGGAATGCAAGGTTAGTTTAACATTCAAACATCAACCAATGGTTAGCCTAAGTATAGGAATATAGACCCACGGGATAGAATTGAGACTCCAGAAATAAAGCCGTACATCTGTGGTCAATTGATTGTCATCAAGGGTACCAAGACAATTCAAAGAGACTAAGACAATCTTTCCCAAAAAATGGTGCTGGGATTACTGGACTACACATGCAGAAGAATGAACTTGGACTATGTGCCTCGCACCACATACAGAATTCCCTCAAAACAGAGCCCAGACGTAAGTGTAAGAGCAAAAACTATACAACTCTCAGAAGAGAATCTAGGTGTAAATTTTCATGAGCTTGAATTAGGAAATAATTTCTTCGCTATGACACCTAAGACGTAAATAAGCAAACAAACTACCAAAGGAAACGCTGGACTTCATCAAAATTAAAAACTTTCATGTTTCAAAGTGCCCCATCAAGAAAGTGAAAACTCATTTCACAGAATGGAAGGAAATATTTGCACATCACATCTCTGAGAAGGGTTTAGTATCCAGAGTATATGCTAGAAACTTACCACTTAGCAATAAAGAAACAAATAACCCCATTTAAAAATGGGCAAAAGACTTCTGGCTGGTGGCACAGGGATAAGGTGCAGGTCTGTGAACCCAAAGGTCGCTGGTTCAATTCCCAGCCAGGGCACATAACTAGGTTGCAAGCCAAGTCTCCATTCAGGTCCTTAGCTAGAGGCAGGTGAAAGGCAACCATACACTGATGTTTCTCTCCCTCTCTGCCTCTCTCCCATACTCTCTGAAAATAATAGCATATTTTTTAAAGAAAAAAAAATGGGCAAAAGATGTAAATAGACAGTTCTTAAAAAGGAGATGTACAAATAATCAAGCCGCACATGAAAAGATGCTCAACATCGCTAGCCATTAGGGAAAAACAAATTAAAACCATAAGGAGGGGACAGACACACCTAATGCGAATGGCTTCAACGAACAAGTCTGATTGTTCCAAGAACGCCTGCTGGCAGGAGGCCGCCAGAACTTCCATATACGCCTGACGAGACTATAAAATGGCACAGGCACTTGGGAAACTCGGTCTGGCAGTTTCTTAAAGAGTGCAACACACCTACCGCATGATTCATCCATTCCTCTTTCCCCCGGGGGGAGTGAAAGTATGTGTCCATATGCAGATTTACTCATGAATTTTCGTAAGCTTTATTTCCAATACTCACCAACTGGAAACAACCCAAACGTCCTGTCAAGAATTTAGCTAAGTTCCTCCACGTGATCGCTGCCCCGCCGTCTACTTTATTGGCCACGTGGCTGGCGGGGACCCATCTCTGGTCCCTGCTGCTCCAGGGGTGCCCATTCCTATTGGGGTCCTGGCCTGATTCCTTCTTAATTTCTGCATTTCATGTGCTGTGAAGGGCACCGTAACAAGAAAAGCACTCCAGATTCCAGCCTTTGGGAGAGAGACGGAGAAATGCATGGGGTAGAGAGACCTTGAGAGCCCCTGACCTGCCAGCAGCCAAGTCCAGGAACTCCTCTTGCAGGAAGTCCCCCAAAACAAACCCACTCTTCACCCCTTACCTGCACCCTGCTCACCACAGATCCCAGACAGGTAAAACCAGGCCTCTGTGGTCGCCACCTGAGGGCAAGGCGGCAACTGACAAGGCTGATCGAACTTCTTCTATACATGTTATCCCCTCTCCCCAAAACACAGAAACGAACAAAAATTGCCTATGCTGTTGGGATTTGTACATTATGTCACCACAGTCGAGTGAGAAATATGAGGAAATAGGAGGCAGGCACTATGCTCATGTCTTAACAACCTCTCAGGGTACCTATGGCGGGTGATAAATTGGCAAAACTTTAGTAAAATAAACAACATACCACAAAAGGGTTATATTTTGAAATAAATTTATTCTTATCTGTAAATACATAAACATAGTCATTATTTGTTAAATTGTTCAAAAAGCCTCCATTTGCTGCAATCATAGACTCGATTCGACTTGGGAATCTTGAGCACGCTTTCATGACCTGTTCTTTATCCATGGACATCATCATGTTTTCAGTCTTAGCTTTCACAGCCTCTTTATTGGAATGAGGTTGTTTATTAACTTCTCTCTCAACATACACGATAGTCTAAAGGATTTGCATCTGGTGAACCAGGCGGCCAGATTTCCTTTGACCAGAATTCAGGAACACTGACACGGAGACATTCTTGCACCTTTTTGGCGCTATGTGCTGGTGCACCATCTTGTTGGAAGATTAAATGACGTCTGTTGCAACTTGCTTCATCCACGGTGCAACTGCTTCTCTCAGAACGTCAAGGTAAACATCAGCAGTCACCTTCAAGCCTTGTGGGGAAAAATGTGGGGTCACGATTATCTCCTTCATTGCTGACAACACCTAACACTATCCCTGTAGCAGGAAATGCCGTTTTCATGACAATTGGGACTTCATGAAGATCCTCACAGGGCCACCTGTTGTTTCTTCTGTTGACCATTTGGTCCTGCTGAAAATTCTTTTCATCGGAGAAGAAAATCAGAAGGCTTTTTCCTTCGGGATGTTTCAATTTTGTTAGCAGTTTCCTTGCTTTTTCAAAGGGCCTTTCCTTTGTCTGTTGTGTTACAAACTGGCCTCTTCTAAGAACATACGATCTGTATCTGATTTCTTCAGCAATCATCTTGCGACCCGTTGCATCCGACATCTGCAGTTCTCTTGCTATGAAGTGCACTGACTTTCCTGGATCTTCATTGATGATCTCCTGGATTCTGTGTATAATATCTGGACTTGTGCAATCCTTGCGTACTTTATGTATGTTCCTTGTTGGTGTGGTGACATCAGGATCAGCATCATACACCTTCTTGACATTGTCAACTGTACGTAAAGGGATGTTACTGAAGTCCACAATTTCCTTAGCAGTTGGCCCTGCACGCAGTCCAGAAACGATGGTTGCTCTAACATTATATTCCTTCAACATGATGGTTGCTCTCAGAATTTAATACTTCATATCTGAAACAACAATGTTAAATCATAACCTTAGAAACATAGTTTTCAACATTAATAAGAAGCACGTGTAATAAGGAGATGCAGTTACTGCTACTTTATGGAGCCCACCCTGTATTATCTTCCTGCTTTTACAGATGAGGAAACTGAGGCCCAGGGAAGTTACGGAGACGAAGCCACTCGGCTGGGGAGTGGAAGATTGCAGGTCTGTCGTGATCCAAGGCTCAAGGAGGGGTCTGCCAAGTGACGGAAGCAGGGTGTGAAAGGACCTGCCGCAACTCCGTGCCTAAGATGCAACTCCATGCCTAAGACTCCGGGTCCTTCCTTTTTCTCCAACCACACTGAATTTTTTCAGGGGAATGTGGGTGCCACCCCTCCGTGTGTTCCTCTGAGGCCAGAGGCAAGTGAGATGATAACCAGCCTCCTGGTGCCTGATACCCTCCCGCGGTCCCCATCGGAGAGGTACGTGAGCATCTCCCGTATGAGCGCCGCCTTCTCATGCGGCACCAGGAGGCGTCCCGGTTGGCGAGTATGTGTGCATGGGCGTGCGCTGTGCGTGTGCGTGTGCGTGTGCGTGAGGGGGCCATCAGGGAGCCTGGTGTAACAGCATCTGTTTCCGCTCATTCCAGAAGGTTTCCAGCTGCCCACCAAGTGATGCATTTGCCTGATCTCTGTGGGGATCCTGAGGCTAAGCTGGATTCCTGCAGGGGGTGTTCATCCCACAAGGAGTATTTGACAGGAAGCCAGTGTCCTTCCAAAGGGAAGTCAGGGCCCGCTGAGCCCTCTCTCCACCTGCCTTTATTTTGTGGGGAACAGATTAGCAGGGTCAGCCCGGATCTCGGGTTTCGGTGAAAGAAACGGAGGTCGGTGAGTTTAAGCAACAAGGGGGATTCGTGGGAAGGAAATCAAGTGAAGGGAGACACGAACACCCAGGTTTCAAGAAGAATAAAGGCCTGACCAGTGCGTGGGGCATCGTCCCGCAAAGCGAAAGGTCGCTGTTTCGATCCCCCGTCGGGGCACAAGCCTGGGTGGCGGGTTCTGTCCCCGGTCGGGGCACCTACAGGAGGCAACCAATGGTGTTTCCCTCTCACATCCATGTTTGTCTCCCTCCCTTTCTCCCTCCTTTCCTCAGCCTCTAAAAGTAAATAAAATACTCAATAAGCAAAGAAGAACAAGAACAAGGGCAAGGCTAGGGGTCTCAGAAGGCGGAACTGGTAGAATTTGCCTCTTCAATGCTATGCAGCGACTTGGCTCCGGCCACCCTCTCTTGGGTGTCATGTGGCACCAGACTGAATTTCCAGGGGGAGAGAATCGAATTGCTCTACCTTAAGCTTCCTTTGCTTGGGTGCAGGACCCTGCCCTTGACTGACTTGTCGCAAACCCAGCCATCATGGCAGATGTGGCTCCGTGTGGCTCCCCGGTGCCAACACACGAGTCCCTTCTTTCCGTGGGTGCACTTCCAACAGCACCCCTGCTTTCCACCCTGCCCTGGGGGAACCCTACATGCACTGCTCCATTCCCAAGGGCAGGTCCCTAAGGACAGGGACTCTGGGTCAACAAAGGAGCCACAGTCTGGGATGGGAGGGCAGGATCACACAAAGGAGACCCCCACATGTGACCACACATGAACCCTTCGTCTCTAGGCACTTCACTGTCTTCATCGGTCAGCTGGGAGCCACCACCCCTGCCCTGCCCTCCTGACACTTGGATGTGCAGCCACTGGACACCCAGCCCCTGTCCTCTCAGATCCAAATGTCCGAGGCATCTCGGCGCTTTCCAATGGAGTCACTTGGCCTTCATCCTAAAAACCTTTCCCATTTTCTTCCCCCAAGGAGCCACATTGAAGGTGGCACTCGAGGTTCAACAGTAGCCTTTCAAGTCCATTTCTTCAACCGCCAAAGAGTAATAAATACGTACTCATCACGCCTGAAAATGGTTTAACACCGTGCTTTGGGCAGAGGAATTGTTCAATAGATGTTAGCTGGGTTGTTATTGGTATTTACTGATAAGCCAGCAGGGCCGGGCCCTGCCTGGTTCTGCAATTCCATTCGCTTAGGGTTGATGAGATATTCCTGGGTAAACAAGGGATGTTAAAATCCTCTCCCCCGCAGAAAGTTTACCTTGGCCCAGTGCCACTGGCCCGGCCCATGGGATTTTATGAACACACATCCCGGGCAGCTTGCTGTTTTCTGCGCAGGAGGGTTAAGGGTTACGCTGAGGATGCAGCTCGGGTCCGAGGATGTGGGGAAGAATTTCCCTCTGGCCTGAGTCCTGGGAACGGCGCCGCTCCCCTGGGAAACTGGTTTCTTTTTATCTTGTGGACTCTGCCTGGTGGAACCACGCCTGCTTCCCTGACTGCGTTGGCCCAGCCCGAGCCCTTCCAGCAAGGAAGCAGCCTGGTGCTGCGTCTAATAATGTTGTGGGGGCCATGTACCCTGGCCTCACCTTTTCTCTTCTGCCTTTTAGCCTGTGTGTTTCATTATTATTATTTTTTTGTCATTAAAAAAATTAATTCTGTTTTTTTAAGATTTTATTCATTTATTTTAGAAAGAGGAGAGGGGAGGGAAAAAGAGGGAAAGAAACACCAGTGTGTGGTTGCCTCTCACGCTGTTGATTTTTTAGAAAGAGGGAGAAAGAGAGCCAGTAAAACATTAATTTATTGTTCCACTTTAAAAAAAAATTTATTTTTAGAGAGAGGGGAAGGGAGGGAAAAAAAGAGGGAGAGAAACATCCGTGTGTGGTTGCCTCTTGCCCGTCCCCAATGGGGGACCCAGCCCGCAACCCAGGCATGTGCCCCGACTGGGAATCGAACCCACGATGTCTGGTTCACAGGCCAGTGCTCAGTCCACTCAGCCACACCAGCCAGGGCTATTCCACTTCTTGCTGCGTCATTGGTTGACTCTCGTATGTGCCCTGACCAGAGATTGAACCCACAGCCTCAGTGTACAGGGACGATGCTCTAACCAGCAGAGCCCCCCAGCGGGGACTCTAGTTCTCTGAGTACAGGGTAGCCTCCCTGGCGTTGGCGTCCAGCCCCTCCAGGAGTGTAAAGTGGCACTTGAGTGCCGCCTCCAGAGGCTCTTCTCTCCCGCCAGCCGCCCCCAAACAGGGTGGTGCCTGTTCAGATTGTCCTCTCTGCTGGTGGGGCTCGGGACTCCTGGGTCCAGGGGAGCCTGGGCCCAGCGGTGAAGTGGGCCTGCTTCCCTGCCCCGTGTGCCCGAAATCCAGGAGCAGTATCTCCAGTCTTCCACCTCAGCCCCCCAACTGTGGGTGCTGGGGGGCAGGCAGGGCGTGTGCCGAGAGCATGTGGTTCTCCACTTCTGTCTTCTTATCTGGTCTCCAGCCTCCACCCCTGAGCCTGAGCACTCCCGCACAGTCACCAACCCCCTCTGGTGGGACTTGGACCCTCCCACGTGGCTGATGCCTCCCCATCCCATCCAGGTGTTCAGTCCTGGGGTCCCCTCTGGCTCCCCAAGGCCTGAGAAAGAGGCTGGCCTCAGCTTCCATAGAGGCCTCCAAACCCATGGGCCCCCCAGGGACACACTGCCCACACCAAGGAGCCCTGTCAGCTGCAGCTGCGGGTGTTTTCAATCACCGCAGCCAAAGAGGGGCCTCACATGCCCGGGGCCAGCAGACCAAGGGCCCGTTTACAAAGGGGCTCATCTTACAGGTCCAGGGTTCACGCCCCTCGATGCAAGTCACTCCCTCCTCCTGTTACCAGGCTGCCCCCGGGCATTTGCACGGCTCAGCAGGGGCTGGGGCTCTGGATGCCCAGGTTCAGCCAGGTGCTCATCCCTGTTCCCAAGCAGGGAGGCGTGAGTAGGTAAGACATGCAGAGTCGTGAACCCCCAGTCACTTCCCAGCAGCCCACAGCACCCCGGCAGCGAGGGGCTGGAGCTCTGTCCTGCGGTGCGCCATGCAGAACGTGGTTTGCTGTCCGGCCACTCTGCAGCGACTGGGGGTACACACGCATGGTTGGGCAGCCGTCACCCCCTCCCTGCCCAGAACTTTCCCATTCATCCTCCCCTAGGGGACCTTGGGAGCTAAATTCTTAAAACTCTCCCATTCCCCAGGTTTTCAGGGAAAATCGAGTGGTTTCTGGAGGGGAGCAAAGGTAAGTAGAACTCCAAGGGTTTTCTCCTGGCAGGGCAAAGGTGGAGACAGGAAGCCTTGAAAATGTGGGGGACCCCTGGGGGCACAGGGGTCAGCTGGGCTCACCTGCAGCTGGGAGAGGGAGGCTCAGGCCTGAGCGGGGACAGAATGCCCCTGAGCCTGACCCTCGCCCCCCGGGAACGGCTGCTCAGCCCTCAAAGGGGATATTTTTCCTACTGTCGCACTGGGCCCGATCACACCCCCGCCGCTATGGTCAGCAGAGGCCCCGCAGGCCAGGGACTGAGGGCTGAGGACCCAGGCAGGGATGGCTCTGTGAAAGCCCAGCGTCTCAAGCCACAGAGCAGAGACAGAAATATGTGAAGCATGTGACCCCTCCAAAGGCCTGGCCCTGAGTCCTCCGACCCCCTGGACAGACTTCAGACAAATTACAGGCCTGCCTGCAAGCAAGCATTCTGGTGGGGATATTGTTTTTCTTTCAGACAAAGAGCAGATCTGCTGACAGATTAGGGAGCAGGGGGCTGGGGTGAGGTGCAGGTCACCCAGGAGTGCCAGCCTATGGGTGGGGCATTAAGTTACCCCTGCAGGGGACACGGTCAGGGGAACCTCCCCCGGGAGGCTGGCAGGGCTGCGCAGTGGGGCTCCTCCGCTGGCTCCTGGGAGCTGGGGGGCTCCCTGGCCCAGGCAGTTCTCACTGAACCCCCTAGGGGAGCTGTTGTAACCCCTGCAGTGCGGCTGGGGAAACTGAGGCATGGAGCAGCACGTCCTAGGTCTCGTCAGGACCCAGACTCTGTCATCTCTCACATGATGCAGATGCTGTGACCAGCTCTCCCAACAAACTTGGGTGATGCTGGGCGCGTCCTTGGACAACTCACAGCCACTCTTCAAATAGCACCTTCTCGTGGGTCAGCGGTTGGGTTGACAGCTGGACACAGCTGGACAACAGACATGCCTGCAATCACTCCTCAGGGCAGGAAGCCGGGGCTGGAGAAGCTAGAGGGGTGGAAACCAGTCCCCTCCTGCTTTCCCAGGTTGAAGTCTGAACCCTCAGCACCTCAAGATAGGACGGTGCTTGGAGACCTGATCTTCCCAGAGGTGACCAAGTTAAAATGGAGTTGTTAGTATGGACCCTGATCCGTCTGACCAGCTCCCTCATAAAGAGATCAGGACACAGACACACAGAGGGACAGCCACCGGGAGAAGACAGCCATCTAAACCAAACCTGACGACCCCCAGTCCTGGACCTCTGGCTTCCAGAACTAGGAGAAAATTAATTTCTGTCCACTACACCCCTGGTGGTGGTGTTTGTCACAGCCACCCGAGCTGACTGATACACTTTACTCCTAGTTCCCCCTGAGTGGGTGGAGAAGGCAGACCCTGCTTCTCCCCACACGCCCTGGTCCAGGGTGAGGACACCCAGCTTCTGTTTCTCCCAGGTCACGGGGGACAACGCCTTTGGCGTGCAATGGCTCCTGGGTGGGGCTACCATGATTTTAACCATTGTCACAAACATCAATATCGGCAGGAGCGTAGTTGGGGCTAAGGGGTCCCCACCGACCTGGGTTTGAATTGTGACAGCTGTGTGGCCTTGGGCAAGTTGCTCAAACTGTGTCCATCTGTCCTCATTGGTGGAGGTGACAACAAGTGTATCCCAATCAGGTGAAAATACACAGATACACAGATAGCAGAGTGGGGCCCACTGGTGGTGCTCAGTGACGTCACCACCATTCCCAACATTGGGTGGAAAGGGGCGTGAGACCCTAGAGGCCTGCTGGTCCCCCTTTCCATGCCTGGCGCACGGCTTTGAGGGGCTGGGGGGTCAGACAGCAGCAGGAAGGACCCGCTGTTGAGGCACAGGGGCTGGCTGTGGGCAGGGCCTCCCACGCCAGTGGACACGAGTGTGGCTGAGTGTGGCCAGTCTCTGGGGTGCCGGTGAAAGGAGTGAGCTGTGGACTTTCAGGGTACAGGGCAGAGCCTTTGCGGACCCTGCTTACAAACGGCAGAAGGGCAGCCCCTTGCCCATCCTGGGCAGGGTGGACGGTCACTCAGCGTGATTCCTCTGCTTAGAGGGTCCCACAGCAGACTCATGGGGGCCGCACACCTTGCCACCCATCTCCTGGCGGGCATCGTCCTAAGTGAACTGCCGCACCCCTGGATGGTTCACCTTTCCCCATCTCTCTCATGGGGGACGAGGGTGGGGGGAGGGCTTGGGACCTGCGGTAACTGCAGTGGCCCATCCACTAGGCCACCATCTGGTCTCCTCCGCCCTCGGATCCTGACGGAGAACCCAATACTCAAGGTTTTAGTTTCTCTTTCAGGGTCCCCGTTTTGTCTCTCCAAACTCCAGGTTCCATTCCTACCGCCATCCAGCCTGTCCACCCACCTCAGTCCCAGCTTATATATATATATATTTTTTTTTTTAAAGATTTTATTTAATTATTTTTAGAAAGAGGGGAAGAGATAGAGGCAGAGAGGGAGAGAGACATCAATGTATGGTTGCTTTTCACCTGCCTTCAGCCACAGACCTGACTGGAGACCTGTTTTGCAACCTTGTTATGTGCCCTGGATGGGGAATCGAACCTGTGATCTTTGGGTTCACAGGCCGGCGCCCTATCCACTTATATTTTAATGCCAGGGTTCAAGTGCTTTCCCATGGGAGTCCTGAAGGAGGGGCCGGCCTAGAAGGGGAGGGGATCCTTCCCAGTGGGGACCCTTTTACCTATTGGGAAAAGCACATGTGTGGTGAGAAGGGGGTGGGAGCCTGCATGGCCAATCAGGAGGCCAGTTGTGGGGGGCAGGGGACCCCAGGACGGCTGAGTGTGGTATTTAGAAAGCTAGACCTGAGCTTCACCTGATGGTCAGAACTCCTGCAGAATGTTCCCCAGTGGGTGCCTCCCCGCTCTGGGTCCCTTGGGCTCCCCTGTGGGGTGTCCTGCCAGCCTCCTGCCCAGGGCCTGGGGGTCCCCGCCCAGCTGCCCCAGGGTCAGGAAGGGGCAGAGAATCACTCAGGCTGGCTCACTCTCCACTCTTCCGACTTTTATTCCCATGGTCCCCAGTCCCATATGTGGCCAGAAGGGACAGCTCCCGCCTAGGGCCTGTCCTGGGCCTGGCCGTACAGTGGGCCCACCTAGAAGCTGACAACCCTGCAGAGGGACTGAACACGAGCACTGGGGCCCCCCAGTCGGAGAAGCCTCGGCAGTCGCCTCGCTCCACCGGGCACCGCGGCCGCGGTAGCTGGGCTCCTCATACGGGTGCCACGTGGGGCCGGAGCAGCGCAGGGCCCCCTGCAGACCTAGCATCCGCTGCCTCCCCGGCACCAGCCCTTCCCCACCGTCCTCACCCACCGCCTGAGCCCACCCTGTCACTCTAGGGAACGCCAGTGGCGCCCAACGCGGCTCTTCGCTGGCATTCACTCCCTCTACCCCCGACCCACTGGTTCACGGCCCACGAGCTGGGGTCAGGGCTGGGTGTCCTGTGCCTGCTGGGGCCGCTCAGTGAAAGGTGACATTTTCAACTGGTCAGTCTGCAAGGGCCGGGAGCGATTCCAGGATGCGTTTACACGTGTGCACACGCACACATGCTCATACATGCAAACGCGCACACAGCCTCCGCCACGTGGTCCTGGCCCTGCAGAGGGTGGTTTGTAGAGCCCCCACCCGGCAGGGTGCTGCTGGCCCAGGCGCGGATCGATTGCTACTCGTTCGGACAGCGACCAGCGAGCTCTCCTGTGTCCAGGCTAAGCCCAGCGCAGGTCCATGCACAGGTCCTGCCCCCAGGGGTGCCCCTCCAGGGGAACCAGGTGTGTGAGGGCAGGTGCGGTGGAGCAGGGAACCCCAGGGACGCTGCCTGCCTCCCGGCACAGCCCTGGCTGCTGCTCTCACAGCTCCGAGTCCTGAGAGCGGGGACCGCACACGGACACAGGACCAGCCTAGGAGCCCCTGCGTGGCCTGGCCCTGGGCGGGGCGGCAGCTGAGGGAGGGAGAGGGCCTCGGGGCAGGGGACACCTACCCTCCTGCTGGGCTCTGACCCTCCCAGGCCTCCCCACCCCTGGGGCCTGGAATGGGCGGCCACGCATGTCTACTCACGCTCTGTCCCCGTCCACCTTGACGGCGTTGACACAGTTCCTGGCCCAGCCCCGACTCTGACGGAAGGGGCAGTCGCCCTGGAACTCCAGGAGGGAAGGGGTCTGGGACTTTAAAAAGCTGCCAAGCCCTTGAACTGGTTCAGTCTCCTTTGTCTTCAACTGGGGGTGCAGGGCACGCCGGACTGCCTGGGGGTCAGGGGTTGCTGTGACCAGGGCCAGGGCGCTGGGCTTCCTCCTGGTGCCCAGACACACTGACACGTCCCTCTGCCCCCAGCCCCTGCCCTGGACCACAGCCCCAAGCACGCCCTTCCCTGGTGGTAACAGAACCTTTTGTTAAAACAGGAAGCCAGAGGCCGAATGCAAATACAGAGCTGTGTCTCCGGGAGGGGGGGCAGGTCCCCACCTAAGCGTCCCTGTGATGCCGAAAGACAAAGGCAGGCCAATCTCAACAGGCCGTGGTGCCCGCAGGGGCTGGGCCTGCGTCATAGCTGGCCCCAAGGACAGCGCTTAGGAGAAGGTCACTGGAAAGACACCGAAGACGTTTCTCATACAAACAGCATTATGCAAGACCAGGGCCAACCACGTCAACTCCTTTTTCCCAATGTCCGAGCTGCGGTGGTAACTGAGGAAGCACCGTCGCAACTGGAGTTGCCAAAGCCCAGCTGTCTTGGCAGCCGTGCAGAAAAGAGGGGGAACCTCACATAGGAGGTCTGTTCCCCAGGTTCATCTGCCCCCACACAGGTAAGGGTCCCCCGCAGACAACAGCTGGGACCGATGACAGCTGCTCAACCCAGCCCCAGGGACCCGTCATTTTCCATCAGGCCGTCTGGAACTCATATCAGGACGGTTAGAAATTGAGACCTGGGAGACCCTGAGTCCTCAAATGCCATGGTGGGGACAACTAGACACACACATCTCATGCCCCTACACACACAGGGCCACGCTGTGCGGTGGCTCCTGCCCGCAGATTCCTGCTGACTGGCCGGCCAGCCAGGCACCCGCCCCATCATCTTTTCCACAGCTGAGCACCAGCACCGTGAAAAACACTCTTTACAAGATGACCCGCCTCGGGGTTGTACTGTATAGCTAAGTGCGCCCTCATCTGGTTGCAAAGCCAAACTTCTGCAACCAACAGCGTTTTAAGTGGAAAATTCAGCAAGAGGTGCGGATCAGAAATTTGAAGTGCTAAGATAATCATGTAGGGTCAAAGGTCAGATAGGAGCTTCCCAGACAAGAAAAACCTAAAGGAGGACTTCTGAGCAAGACAGAGGTGTAGGTGGACATGCTTTGCCTCCCTCCACAACCGCAAGAAGGGTCACATCTACTTCAAAACTAAAAACAAGAGCTACCAGGAAATCGAACTGCATGGAAACCCAACAAGTGAAGAAGTAAAGAAGAAATACTCATCCAGACAGGTAGGAGGGGCGGAACCAGGGTGGAGAGGACAGGGTGTGGCAGTGGTGGCAGCAACAGCAAGGCACCGGTGGCTGTGTTAGGATGGTGGAAAGTGCAGTCACACATTATGAAAGTAGGAGGGGCATCTGGGGAGCAATCCCAGCCCAAGACGAGACCGGGCAGCTCACGATTCCAGCACTAGGGGGAAATAAAGCCTCATGGCTTCTGACTGTGAAAACCAGTGGGGTTGGGGCGGAGGAAGACACTGCGGGTCTCTCGGCAGCGTCTGTTTGTTTAGAGGCCCCCACGGTCCTAGAACATCTGCAGACCCGCCCACTGGGAATTATAACCAGGGCAGCAACTAGAGGGGCGCCAGCCCCACACGGGGAGCAGGAGACGTGCCTGGAAAAGGGGTGAGAGCTGAGCAAGCAGCATTGTTCCCTCTCAGACCCTCCCCCCCACACAGAGCCACTACGTGGTGAACCGGGTCACCTGACTGACGAATACCTAAGGCTCCATCCCTTACAGCATAACAGGTGCAACAGCTCCACGTGAGACACAGAGGCAAACACAGAGGCGGTCAAGTTGAGGAGACAGAGAAGTGTGGCCCAAAAGAGGGAACAGATCAAGGCTCCAGTGGGAGAACTAAGTGACAAGGAGGTAACCAACCTATAGATGCAAAGTTCAAAACTATGCTCACAGTGCTCGCTTCGGCAGCACATATACTAAAATTGGAGCGATACAGAGAAGATTAGCATGGCCCCTGCGCAAGGATGACACGCAAATTCGTGAAGCGTTCCATATTTAAAAAAAAAAAAACTATGCTCACAGACTTGACAGACATGACTGACTATGGCAAACGTGTAAGGGAAGGAGTGAAAGCTATGCTAAGTGAAATGAAGGAAGATCCACATGAAATCAATAATGAAGGGAAGGGAGCCAGGGTTTAAATCAACGGTTTGGAACATAAGGAAGAAATAAACAATCAACCGGTACGGAATGAGGAAACAAGAATTTTTTAAAAATGAGGAGAGACTTAGGAACGTCTAGGACAATTTTAATTATGCCACATCCAAATCATAGGTTTTCCAGAAGAAGAAGATGAACAGCAAGAAATTGAAAACTTATTTGAAAAAATAATGAAAGAAATCTTCTCTAATTTGGAAAAGGAAAGAGACATACACATCCAGGAAACACAAAGAGTCCCAAACAAGCTAGACGCAAAGAGGACCACACCAAGACATGTCCTAATTAAAATGCCAAGGGTTAAAGATAAAGAGAGAATCTGAAAAGCAGCAAGAGAAAAGAAGAGGGTTACCTACAAAGGGGTTCCTATAGAACTATCAGCTGATTTCTCAAAAGAAACTTTGCAGGCAAGAAGGGACTGGCAAGAAGTGTTCAAACTGATGAAAAGCAAGAACCTACAACCAAGATGACTCTATCCAGCAAAGCTGCCATTAAGAGTGAAAGGACACATTAGGTGCTTCCCAGACAGTGTAAAGTTAAAGAAGTTCATCACCACTAAGCCATTATTATATGAAATGTTGAAGGAGCCTTACTTAAGAAAAAGAAGGTCAAAATAGCCCTGGCTGGTGGCACAATGGATAGGGCGCCGGCCTGTGAACCCAAGATTTGCTGGTTCGATTCCCCAGTCAGGGCACATGGCCAGGTTGCAGGCCAGGTTGTGGGCCAGGTCTCCAGCCAGGTCAATGGCTGGAGGCAGGTGAAGGGCAACCATACAATGATGTCTCTCTCCCTCTTTTGCCTCTCCCTTCCCCTCTCTCTAAAAATAATAAATAAAATCTTAAAAAAAAAAAAGATCAACGTAATGAACATTAAAATGACAACAAACTCATAACTATCAACTGAATCTAAAAAATAAAAACAGGGCCCTGGCTGGTAGCACAGTGGGTAAGGCGCTGGCCTGCGAACCCAAAGGTCGCAGGTTTGATTCCCCAGCCAGGGCACATAACCAGGTTGCAAACCAGGTCTCCAGTCAGATCTGTGGCTGGAGTCAGGTGAAAGGCAACCATACATTAATGTCTTTCTCCCTCTATGCCTCTCTCCCTTCCTCTCTTTCTAGAAATAATTAAATAAAATCTTAAAAATAAAATAAAATAAAAAATAAAAACAAAAACAAACTAAGCGAACAACCCAAATTGGAACAGAATCATAGGTACGGGGATCATTTGGAGGGTTACCAGCTGGGAGGGGGAAGGGGAAGAATAGGGAATGGTCAGGGATTAGGAGGCATAATTGATAGGAATAAAACAGACAGGAGGGAGTTAAGGACAGTAGAGGAAAGGGCAAAGCCAAAGAATTTACATGCACAACCCATGGACATGAACTAAGGGGTGTGCGATTGCTGGAGGGAAGGGGGATACTGGGTGGAGGGGAGCAAAGGGGAAAAACTGGGACAACTGTAAAGCAAAATCAATAAACTAGGCTTTAAAAAAAGGGGGAAAAATCTTCACGAGTTCATCACTACAAAACCAGTATTATACGACATGTTAAAGAGGAGGGAAAAAGATACGAGCAATAAAATGACAGTAAATACCCATCTATCAACAATGGAATCTAAAAACGCAGTGAAACAACAAGCAGAACGTAAATAGATTCATAGGTACAGGTGGGAGGGGGTGGGGCCCGAGGGAAAGAGGTGAGGGGACTAAGAGCACAGACTGATAGTCACAGAAGTGTCACGGGGACGTCAAGTGCAGCGCAGGGAATAATAGATCAATACTATCATGACTGCATACACTGCCAGGCGGGTATCAGGAGGATGGCTTGGTAAGTTCCATAAATGTCTCATCAGGGGCGTGCACCCCTGAAACTAACATAGTGTATGTCAACTGGCATTGAAATATAAAAACGTGATTAAAATTAAAAAAAAAGAAGCCCTGGCTGGTGGCACAGTGGGTAAGGCACCGGCCTGCAAACCCAAAGGTTGCTGGTTCGATCCCCAGCCAGGGCACATAACCAGGTTGCAAGCCAGGTCTCCAGCCAGGTCCGTGGCTGGGATGCCCCCCGGAGCAGTGGCCCACTCACCATGCGCACAGGCCGCCAGGAGCCCAGGCGGTCGCTGCGGCCATTCCAGAGGAGGGAGTCGGGGTGGTCACCGTGCTCCAGAGCAAACTGCTGGCCCCGGAAGTCGGGGTGGTCGAAGCAAACCCAGGCTCCACTCTCCACGTGGATGGCGTTCACCCGGCCCGTAAAGCCTGGGTCCTGGAAGCTGTCACGGTCCCCGAAGACCTCCAGCTTCCACCCCGTGAAGTGCTGACCCTCGTAGAGGGTGACCTGGAAAGGCCGGGTGGGAGGCCCAGGGAGGGTCATGGGACCCAACACCCTCGATGGAACCCTGTCCCTGGCCACCGACCCCAGGCCGGCCACACAGTCGGTGCCCAGCCCCGTCCGCGGACGGTGTGGAAGAGTGTGAGATGGTGGGCTGGGCTCAGACCCCAGGACATGTTTTCGAAGGGCAACACTTGGCCGTAGCCCAGCACCCTGAGGCAGCACCTCGAGTTCAGAAAGTCAGGTTCCGGGGCCACCCCTTCTCGGGCAGACTGACCCGCACGGAGCTGAATTCGGCCTGACTCAGAATGAACTGCTCAGAGGGTTTTTCAGGGGAACCGTCCCGCTCAGACACGGGGACCTGTGGCGGGGACGGGTCCTCCTGGGCCCCAAAGCAGACAACAGGGGCCACGTCAGCCCCAAAACTTACTTTCTGCCCAGGAACCTGAAATTCCAACCGTTCAGTGACTAGGTTTTAAGAATCGCCCACCCTGGAGGCGAAGTGGGTTGAGTGCTGGCCTGCAGACCGAAGGTGGCTGGTCTGATGCCCTGGTTTCCACCCAGGTCCCCGCTCGGGGCTGTGCCAGGGGCAGCTGATCCTGGCTTCTCTCCACCATCCATGTTTCCCTCTCCCTCTCTCCCTCCTCCCTCTGAAAAACACGTACAATCTTTTTTCAACAACTGTGCTCCTGGAAAGCACGAACGATGTTACCTGGGGCCCCGAACGGTGGCAGACCTGTCCGCTGTGACCCTCTTGGCCAGCGGGGTGGAGGTGTGTGACCCCTGAGCCCACGTCCAGCTCTCCCTCGGGGCCGTGGGGAGGGTGGGCGGCCACCAAGCGGAACCTAGACTATGCGGACAGCTGCAGTGACCCTGAATGCAGGCCCTGGGGACCCAAGGCTGGGACACAGATCCAAGTTGGCTTCCTTCCTGCACAAGACAGGTCTGGTCAAGGGCCCCCTCCAGATGTCCAGGGAGAACCGGTCACCCACAGGCGTCCAAGGTCACTCAAGTCTCAATGTTTTACGGAGAACCAGCCCCACGGGCCCCTGAGGAAGGTGCAGCCACATAGACCAGCCTCAGGCGGGGACAGGGGCCCGAGGGCTGCCGGACATGTCAAGGTGCCCCCACCCCCGCAGGCAGGCCCCTCCGAGGTCTGACCACCCTCCCTGCCTAGAGGGGGTGGAGGTGGGGCCCCACAGCCGGTGCAGGAGGGTCGGGGGAGGGGCCTCCCACCTCCCGCTGCAGAGAGGCCCTCAGCCAGGCGGCCCCCTTGGGTTAAGAAACGTAGCCAACGTTGCGAGGGTTTGTTGGAGGCTACGGATGCCCCTGCAAGTTTGCTCCCCACGCCCACCCCTGCCCCCACCATCCCGGTACAAAGAGCACTGGGGGAATCTCCAGGCTTCTCCTCAGCGTCCCGACACTCACCTTCCCCGAGCACCGTGTGGTGGCCTGTCCTCCGCCCCTGGCGTGCCACGGCCTCCAGATACAGCAGGCGGCACCCTGCCGGGGCGGCACCCTGCCCAGTCAGCACCCCCGACAAATGATTTGCTTAGCCAGCACGTTTGCAAGCCTGCAAGGGGCCACCCAGCCCGGGACCCAACCACGGCGTCCCCCTGGACTCACAGAGGTCACTGCGCCTGAGCCCCAAGGCACCCCTCAAGGCCGTGCCCCCCTCTCTGCACCCCACCTGCCGCCACCCCTGCTGAGCGTCTCAGGGTCTGCCTGCCCCACCCCTCTGCCCTGGGGGGTCCCTAACCCTAACCCTTCTCTCCCCCCTCCACCTCCCCCAAGCCTGCCAGGACTTTCTCCTTGGTTACCCTGAGGGCAAAGGGGACAGCCCAAGCCCACCCCTGACTGCTGTAATGGCTCCCGGCTCCACCTTGAACTTCCTGCGGCCACAGGCCCCTGGTGGCGCCCTCCCCCCTGCCCTTGCCAGGTTGTCCTCACCTCCTAGTCTGATCCCGTTGGATGCCATCCCTGCCCCTCCCTTTCGTCACAGGGACCAATGCTCACACGTGACACATTTTGGTGTTACCCGTCCCTGTCTGGAGCTGCCCTCCAGGTGGGCTGCAGTGCTCTGCGCTCACTGGAGGATGACAAGGAGGATGACAAGGACAGGTTTCCAGGAGCCTGCAGCCTGCACCGGCAACAGGCTTTCTGGGGCACAGGACAGAGGCTCAGAGACTGGGGTGACCGTTTAGCACTGAAGCCACACGTGTGCCACCCGCATCCGCTGCAGAGAAGAGACGGGCGTCGGTGGGCCGGGCCAGTCTCTGAAGACCCCGGGGGGCTTCTCCGGGCCTGGTGGCTGGTAGGAAAGGGCGCCGTGGGGAGCAGGCGGAGCTGCCGTCAGGAAAGTGTATTTTTACCACCGATTCACAGATGACACACTTCAGGGCCAGGGAAACGAGGTCATGCAATTCTGGGGGCCCCGGCGTTGGGGCGCGGAGAGAAACATGAACGCTTCTCCTCCCAGCTCCTCGGTTCTTCCGGCTGGGCTAATCATCGAATTA
>PVIW01007544.1:0-42131 GCA_004026585.1 Noctilio leporinus
TGTTCTTGCTTGCTCTTTATTTATTTATTTTTGTACTTTCCTTGGGTTAACCTGCTTTGCTTCCTTGCCTTAGTTGAGCACCCTTCTGTGATAGGATATTTGTAGAGTTCAATGTTGCCGTCTCCCAGATTTTCTCCACTTGCTGTTCTTGGTATGTCCTTTATTTGTGCTGTCTGGTTGTATTCTGGGCCTGTGGGCTACTGTCCTGCTGGCCTCCTCTGCCTCTGGGCTGTGCTCCCCTGTGTCCAGATGCTGCCCGTTCCAATCCCTAGGGTCCTGAAGCCGTCTCACGCTCCTTATCCTGTCCTCTAGCTGCTTTGGTACTCGAGAACACCATCAGCACTGCTCTCTACTCTGTCGCCATCTTGGAGATCTCGCTCCCCTTCTTTGCCTCTTCCTCCCACCTCCCTCCTGCCCCCTGTCCACTGAAGGTCTATTCATTGTATTCATGTATCTGGTTCTGTTTTGCTTATTGTTTGTCTTGTTCATTATTGTCCTGTAATGGGTGAGATCATACGATTTTTGTCTTTCAGTGACTGGCTTATTTCACTAAGCATAATACTCTCCAGTTCCATCCATGTTGTTGCAAAGGGTAGGAGTTCTTTCTTTCTGCTGTATAGTATTCCGTTGTGTAAATAAACCAAAGTTTTTTGTTCCAATCATCCATTGATGGGATAACTTTTTCCTTTCTTTTGTTTTTACAAAGTTTTTGTAATTACTTTTATCATTTTAAAGGTTAATGTTATTCTAACTAGAATACTAATACAATAAGAAGATGAAATAACTAACAAATGTATTATGGTTCAAGTCTTAAAAAGACTAGTGTCATTATTATTCTACATTCTAGTTTGTTTTCTAACATAGCAGAAAGAAGAAAACATTTTAAGAACTGAGCTGCAGGATGGATCCTCCATATGCAGAAATGCTATCTACATTCCAAACAGGAAGAAGGGGAAAGCCAAAGGGAATATGCCAGTTGAGACTTGCCCTTTTATCAGATCAACAGTGGTTTTCCAGGAGTCTCCCTGTAGACAGAGATTCTCATACGCACAGAGTTTATGTTTCTCGGGGGTGGTAGAGGAGCTTGTCAATGAGCACATGTCTATTAAGTGCATGCTTCGGTAGGTTAGAAGGAAGTAAGCACGATGGATAAAAGAAAAGGCAAAGCAGCATAAAGAGCACAGGGAAGAGAAGAAGGGCAGCATTAAATGGGGAGCTTCAATAAAAAGATAAAATTCAAAAGGACTGGATGAAGATTTTGAAAATGCACTAAATGGAAATTTGGGAGAAAATATGCTAGGAGAGGGTTCCTGAGCAATGGGGGTAATGCTTAAAGTTATGACTTTTCCAACAAAAGTTGAGACACCTAGAACCATCCACTAGCACTCCCTCTTCACAGCAGAGAGGAAATAGGTTGTAAATGGCAATTGCTAAAATATTTTAGAGTTGGAGGTTGCAAGGCAAGCATTTGCGTGAATTTATTTTATATCAATTTAGTGAAATCTCTCATTTTCTTAAAATTTAACTTTGAGGAGTAAAGACAGAAAATTCTTGCAATATTATTTCAGATGACCAAGAAAAAAGTTTCTTGGGAATTGACTAATATGAATAATTGGGCTACCATGGATTGGAAAAGAGCAAACAAGGAGAGAAGACCAAGAGCAGAACCAGACAGAGGCAGTGCTCTCAGCCATACCAAAGAAAGGTTGTCACCTTTTTAAGGGTGAGGGATGATTAGTAAGCAGCAGGACCACTCTAAATCCCTGTTGTGTGCTGTATGGCTGTGTAGTTCTAGAGTGGGACTCTGCTCTGCTTGAGACATTGTATCATTAAGATCTAAAACAGATGACCTAAAACTGGCAGTTACCACCAAGATTCTGGTATCTAGACTGGGTAAACAAGCAAGAGATGTCCTTTATAGAATGATAGAACAGGTCCTCAACAAGGTATATTCCATGCAAGAATGCTGAATGACTGCAAAGAAAGGGGAGAGAGGGAAAGAAGGAGGGAGGAAGGGAGAAAAAGAAAGAAAAGGAAGGAGGAAAGGAAAAAAGGATGAAAGGAAGGAAGGAAGGAAGGAAGGAAGGAAGGAAGGAGAAAGAAAGAAAGAAAGAGAGAAAGAAAGAAAAAAGAAAGAAAGAAAGAAAGAAAGAAAGAAAGAAAGAAAGAAAGAAAAGAAAGAAAAAAGAAAGAAAAGAAAGAGAGATAGGCCTCATACAATGTTGATTATTATTCACACCAAGTGAGGCTTTTGTGTTGCCTCAGGGAAACCTCTAACTTTAAGATAAAAAAAGATGCCCCATGGGCAAATTGTCAATCTGTGAATTGTTTCAAACTCAAAATATAATGCAGTTGATTTTGAATCTTTTACTGAACAGTTAAAAAACATAAAGTAAGTGTTTTAAACATTCTGAAACAATATCCTTATGACTGGGATAATTAGATGTTCACAATAGAAATTTCAACCCAATGTGGTGTGATTCAGTCTCTACAGTAAAATCTCAGTAATTTAAATCCCACTAATGCTCTGCAAGAACTGAATTAAACGTCACCTTTATACCATCTATTGGGAAACACATTGCTTAGCAAATTAAATATGAATAAGGATTTAGATGGGCTATTTATTAAGAAAGCAAAACCCTCCTTAGCAACACTATTTGCCTTTAATATACTAATTACAGCACAAATTGAAAATTGTATTACTGTATAAAACTGGCTTAAACTGCACTTATTTTATTTTATTTATTTTTAAAAGATTTTATTTATTATTTCCAGAGAGAGAGGAAAGGAGAGGGGCAGAGAGGGAGAGAAACATCAATGTATGGTTGCCTTTCACCTGCCTCCAACCATGGACCTGGCTGGAGACCTGGCTGGGGATTCGAACCAGAGACCTTAGGGTTCACAGGCCGGCATCTTACCCATTGTGCTACCAGCCAGGGCAGACTGCACTTATTTTAAAACGCAGTCTCAAGTAATTCAGATCATACTTTCTTTTAAAATAGCAAACCTTATGACATTATATACAGACTTTAGTTCTGGCTAAGGCCATACAAAAGAGAATCTAATTGTTTAGTAAGGGTTGTCCTTGGGTTAATAGAAAATCATAGTTTGGTCTAGTAATCTTTTCTCAAGCAAACTTGCCACAAGAAAGATGGCTCTGTTCTCCAACACACCTTTGCAAACAACTTCTAAAAATCTGACATGTGGCCACTGTCAACCTCCCATTTGAACATCTAAACCTTTTGTTAACCAGCTTTGCACGTCTTTCACTAAAAGATGATTTCTCCAGCTCCACTGTTGCACTGCAACTCATCCATTTTCCTGAGCATAGTCCAAATGTAGGCACTTGTTCTTGTCATAAATCTATTCTATGGTTTGGTCTCATCTGTGAAATATTGCCTGTGATACGTGAAGGCTTCTTCTTCCCTTCAGTTCTGCAGTGATACATGTGTGTGCCATGCTCCTTGACTCAGGCTATTTGAGCTGAGCCCTGGGCTAATTGCCTACCATCCTCAGAAGCTGGTCAGCCCTTCACAGGAGTCTTTCCTGCCAACTTTGCTAGATGGAGGCCCAACTGTGTGGCAGGGATTAAAGAGAAAGAGCAAAGGGAAAGAAATGGTTGGTATGTCATTTTCTTAGGAATTAAAAGAATGGAATATTGTGTCCATAAGCTTAGTTGCCATCTCAAATTTGTCAAAGATAATTGAGTAGCATTAAACCTTCCTAAAAAGTAATAAAAGAGCATTGAATTTTACCTGTTTCCCAAATCTCTTCTCAAAGCGAACGGATGCAAAATAGCACATCATAAACAGAACATAAGGAGCCACAACAATGTTACTAATCATTAGGGAAATGCAAATCAAAATCACAGTGAGATATCCCCTTTTACCCATTGAGATGGCCACTATTAAAAAATTAAACAAAAACAAAATGGAGAAACAGAAAGTAACAAGTATAGGAGAGGATGTAAAAAAATTGAAACCCTTGTGCTTTGCTGGTGGGAATGTAAGATGGTGCAGCTACTATGACAAACAGTATGGCAGTTCCTCAACATATTAAACCTAGAATTACCATATGATCCATCAATTCCACTTCTGAGCATATATTTGAAAACTTTGAAAACAGGGACTCAGATATTTGCACACCCAGGTTCATAGCAGCGTTATTTACAACAAACAAGAGCTAGAAACAACCAAATGTCTATCAACAGATGACTAGATAAATGAAATGTGATCTGTACACACAATGAAATATAATTTAGCCTGAAAAAGGAATAAATTTCTGACCCTTCTACCACATGGATGAACCTTGAGGACATTATTCTAAGGGAAAGAAGCAAGACACAACAGGACAAATATTATGCATGGCTTCTTTTGTTTGTGACATCTACAATAGTCAAACTCTTAGAGACAGGAAGTAGAATGAGGGTGGCCAGGGGGTTTAGGAAGAGGGGAATGGAAAGGTGCTGTTTAATGAGTACTGCGGTTCAGTTTAGGATGATGACAGGAGATGGATCGTAATGGCTACACAATCATGTTAATGTACTTAATACCACTAAATTGTATATTTTAAATGGTTAAATGTCTGAAATGTTGCTATTTATATTTTACAACAATAAAAATAAAAGACACAATGTCCACCATAGAAGAGCCAGTGCCAGGAAACGTTTAATACATCATTAGTTTCTAAATAAAGTAACTGGCATCACATTTTTCCAACCGGTGCTAGTCTACATCAAATATCTGTGCTGTCCCTGCAATGCCCCACAACAAATCAATGAGTTCAGGGTTTAAACCTTGTTACTGTTGTTTTTATGACTGGAGACCCAGAAATTAAGTTCTACTTAATTAATAAACACAGAAGAGCTCAAACCCAAGACAGGTCTCCTGGGAAATGGGGATCTCCTGCTTCTACTCATCCAACTCCCCCAAGACTTGAAATCTTGGGCAAAGCATGCTGGGAGAAAGAAGTCAGGGAGCAAACTTGACAACAAGCTCTGCAGAGAAAGTTACTCACAGTTCCATGCAAGGAGGAGATAGAAAATAAATGAAATGAATAAAGCTGAACTTCCACCTTGATCCAGGCCCTCTCTAGGTCTGAGACAAGAAATAAGCAAAAGAAGGAGGAGTTTGGACAACTACCTTTGGGGCTAATAACCCCACCCATTTATTAAAAAGACATAAACAACAGCAACAAAAGCCCAATGAATGAACAAACACAACCAATAATAACAACTTCTCTGTTGTGGAATGGGCAACTGAGATCATGGTATTAGAAGCTCTCCCCTTCTCAGTACATCTGGGAGATATTACAGATTAACAAATATTTACAAGGCACTTGACAATTTATTCTCACCAACACTTTCTCACTTTTTCTCCCTTTTATTCTGTCTTCATGGACTATTAATGCCCATTCTACAGATAATAAGACTGAGACCCAGGACTAACCCAGATCTCTTGATCCCGCAGCATGTACTTTAGTGTCACTAGGCTGTGAATAAGGAAGCCAAATTATCTCAATTTAGGGTAAACATTTAATGTAGCAAAGGGAGGAAGTGGGTAACAAAGGTTAGTTTGTGTAGAAACTTGCTCCTCAGAACGTGTTCCATGGACCAACAGCATCAGTGCCACTTGAGGCCTTGTTAGAGATGAATGTCAGGCCATACCCCAGACCTGGTCAATTAGAATCTGAATTTTAACAAGTTACCCCAGGAGAGAGATTTGAAAGCACATTGAAGTATGAAGAACAGCACCCTGTCTGGGCACTTGGAAGTGGGAGATCAAGGAATAGGGTGGACTGCAGGCATAATTTGTGGGGAGAGCTGGAGGTTAGGGCACAACAGGGTGCTTTTTGGGGAATCAGGGGTGGGAACTAGACAGTCTCATAGCCCAGACTGAGATTTCATATATTAGCATCTGCCTCTGTGTCCAGGACACTTCCATGGGTGGTGACTCTTGACATGTTGCTGACGCAGTGGGGACAGACCAGTTACTCAGGACTACTCTGGTGTGCACCTTCGTTCGTACAAAGTCTATTTTACTGTGATTGGAAAAGCCCCTGCAAACTGCAGGTTAGACTCCAGGCAACAGCTAAGGAGATTTATATACTTTCTCTTTCATCTCTTATAAAAGGAGAAGCAGGAGTATCCTTCTGTCGAAGTGGTAACACTTCCGGCCTGGCTTCACCATTTCCCAAAGCAAATTGAGTACACTTATGTCTCTTTTCAACCAAACAGAAGTTACCCCAGCAGGAAAAGCACGTGAAACTTAATACTAACTATAGACATAAAGTCTTCCAAGGAAACTGAATTTTAATCATTGCTCTCTGGTGCTGGCTGAGCAACCCATGCTCCAATAGGAGCCACTGTACACCAGTTAGAGGACCAGCAGCTACAGACAAACTCATTGTTTCTGCCCAGCTACCCTCTGGGAGTTCACACAGCGAATTACATTTCATTTTTTGCTTCTCAGAAACTCTCTGGAAAAGACAGAGATATCTAAAAAAAACACAATCTCTTCCTCCAAAAAAAAAAAAAAAAGCTTTTTCACATAAGTAAGGCTTTTATTTAGGCTTTTAGAATACTCTTTGCCCTTCTGTGCTTTGTCTTGAAATCTTATGAAACCAAGACTTGGCTCTTTTATAATTCATGGCATGTGATGTTTTTTTGGCTCTTGAATTTTCTTAAGGAAAATAGTGATTATATGGTTTGTGCTATTGCATGGGAAGAGAGTCTTTATTTTCTATAAAGACTAGGAGTTTTTCTGATAAAGTCAGGTACTTATGTACACTGCTGTTTCAGAGCAAAGTCTAACAAAGAAATACAATCAAATGTCACATTTTAAAAAACTGACTAGATGAGAGAGCTGACTAAAAAATAAAAAGTTTGAGCTATGTCTTCACTTAAAAAAATTTTTTTAAACATTTTATTTATTATTTTTGGAGAGAGGGGAAGGGAGAGAGGCAGAAAGGGAGAGAGAGATCAATGTACGGTCACCTTTCACCTGCCTCCAGCCAAGGACCTGGCTGGAGACCTGACTGGCAATCTGGTTATGTACCCTGGCTGGGAATTGAACCAGCATCCTTTGGGTTCACAGGCCGCTGCCTATCCACTGTGCCATCAGGGCATCTTCACTTTAAAGAAATACAATTTTATTGCTTCTAAGCACATATAAACTGAAGTTAGGCTAATCAAGTGATTCTGATAAGAGTCCTTCAAGGACTTGCTTTAGCAAGTAAACAAGAATGAAGCATAATTATCACAGTTCCCTAACTAATTAATATTCTTCAATAGCACTGGCTTATTGTTAACCCACTAATATCCCTGGTTTATTTTCATTTTGAAACAATCCTGATTCTATGGGAGCAAACTTCTCAGGTTTATTCACTTCAATCATTTAAAAATTTTCCATTTAATCTTTTTTACACTGTAAGTTTACTTAGTAAAGCATGATTTCAACATTACCAAGGTACAGTCAAGGTTTAGAGGGAATCTAAGCATAAGATGGTACCTCAGCTAAATAACTGTTAACCTTAATTTGGTGATGTTCTTCAATCAAGTGTAGACTAATGGAGGAAAACTGAAAAGACCTGGGTTGGAGACAAATTATTTATCCTCCTGATTTTATTTCTCCCTCGGTTTGGGATTGATACACACCCCCAAAGAATTGTGTTAGGATAACATAGGTTTTAAGTATGTGAAATTACCCTCTAAACAGAAAAGCACTATTCAAACATTGGGTATTATTACTGTTTCAAAATCTGGATTACTAAAACTCAAGTTAATGAGATGTATTTTCCGTGTATGAAATGAATTTGTTCAATCAGATTTTTCTCAGTATCAACTTCTCCTTATGAGTAAGAAAATGATTGGGAAGTCGTCTATCTTTTCCAGACATGTAGGTGTTACTCTGCTTGCAAAGTGTCGTTCAAGGGGGACCCTCTCCTTGGAGATCCAAGCTAAGGTTTCTTTCCTCCTTAAAGTTTGTTGTGGTTATGCCATCTCAAGTATTTCTCTGCCTCTTCTGATTAGATTCAATTAAACAATTACCAAAATCCCTCCAGGGAAAAGACCACTTGCTGGGTGCTATTCTTGAAAGTGAAAAGGTGCTGGGATCCCAGGCTAAAGGCCTGACCCAACTGTGTCTCTACCCAGTTGGTGGGAATCCACAATGTGCAGAAGAACCCATAGTGGACACTCACTCCTACCAGGCAAGCGGTGGTAGTAAGGGCAAAAGAGAGATATTAAATGTGACCACCCAAGAGAGATTAGCTGACTGAGGGTGTCTAGGAAGGGTTAGAGGAGATGAGATTCTCCTCTCCTCTTTGATAAAGGTGTGAGATCCAGAAGTTAAGAAGGTGGTGAGCTCTAAGATGAACTGAAGAACACAAGGCAGACTGAAGTTGAAACATAGGGTGTGGAATGTTGAAGCAGATAGAAAACCGTATCTTTAAACTGAGGTGTGCAAAATAGCATTCTTTTTTTTTACTCTGCTGAAATCAACTTAATCTAGACTCTGAGCCTATCTGCCATCAAGCGGTGGGAAATCCTATCTTGGCCATGACTGTTTGTTCTCTCTCTCTCCCTAGAATTACATAGGTGGGTGGTGGGGTGTTTGTGGGTCCATAGAAAATGGGGCAGGCACCTCTGTGTTCTACTCAACCAATGCTTACTATGAAGTCTTCAGTGTCAAAGCCTGAGTGCTCACATGCTACTTTCACTTTGAGAGTAAGGAGCAAGCATCATTGTTTTAGCTAGACACCTGATGATCCAGCCTCTCTGGGCCCACTATACAGCCTCATGTCTCATGCCTCTCACCTTCTTGGGACTTTACCTGAAAACTAGCCATTCCCAGGGCTTCTATCACCTTTCCACTTTGGGGAAGTAACCTCCCCTCTTGTTACCTTCAAAGGCAGCCTTTTCATCCTCATCCTGCCTCAGGGAGCCCACCTGTATGGTTGCATTAGTCTGGTCTGCTGTAACAAAATGCCATTGACTGCATGGCTTAAACAACAGACACTTATTTTTTCACAGTTCTAAAGGCTGGCAAGTCCAAGACCAAGGTGCTGGCAAATTTGGTTCTTGGTGAGGGCTCTCTTCCTGGATCACAGAAAGCTGCCTTCTCACTGCGATCTCACATGGCTTTTTTTTTTCAGTGGGTGCATGTGGGGGACCCCGACCTGCAATAAAATCCCCTGGTGCTGCAGATGAACCAAAAACCATCCCAAACATCTCTATGTAAGGGGAAAAAGATCTGCTGGCCAGTGGCTCAAGGCCAAAGGCCCAGTTCTTTGCTCCCAAAAGTCTTTAACGAAAGGGGCAAACTTGGAGGCATGTAGCTTGTCAATCAATGCTAATTACGGGGGGCGGGGGGGGGTGCGGCAGTGAGCGGACAGGGAGATCTCACTCAGGTCAGGATGTGCATTCAAATTTAAAACAGTTCAGCAGTTGATACAACAAAAGACTAGGTGAGAAAACGGCAGGCTTCATAGTAACTAAAGTATTTATCCATGATCTAGTCCCCTTCCTCCCAGGGCCGCTGGTTTTACATGGAAACATGTATGTACCCAGCATTCCCGGCCTTTCGGTTGGGACTTACAAGTTTAGCCTGGCCCACACGGGACTCCAAGTTTTTTTTTAATGTTTTTTGCAGATGGGCCCCAACAGATGAACTTACAGAGAGAACTCTCCTGTCTCTTCCTCTTTTTATATGGGCACTAGCTTTATCCAGAGGACCCCACCCTCATACCAAATCAAGATCAAATCATTTTCCAAAGGTCCCTCCTCCAAATACCATCACACTGGAGATTGGAGCTCCAACATATGAATTTTCAGTCTGGGACAATAATGCATACAATAAAAATAGGTTTACGCAAATAGCAGGGTGCTATTTGCTCTGCACTAAGAGTCCAGCCTCCTGTTTCAAACAGGAGTGGAACAAAACTCAAGGTACTAATATGGGTATACAAAGATCTGATTAAGATCATTGGAGAGAAGCAGGAGGGGCCATAAGAGGAGGTTGCCAAGGCGATGGAAAGCAGTCTAGGACGGGATTGGCTGAGAAGCTGATGCCTCCTGAGCCAATGGAAATGAAAAGAGGGCGGGCTCCTTAGCTCTTGAGCTTTTCTGGCTCGGAGCTGGTGCTCTCCTGGGCTCGGGCTCTGGCTCGGGCTCACACTGGGGCATAAGCTTGGGCTCTCAGGCTTGCTCTGAAGTTGGCTCTCAGTCTCTTCTTTTCCAAAGATGCCTGGATGGTTGTGCTGCAGCCGCCTGCATTTTCCAATGGATGGCATTTTGTATGGGAAGGAACTCTAGGCACAGCCTAGGATCAGGCTGGCCTGGCAGAGGATGGCAGGTTTATTCTTTGGGTGTCCTAGAGGGAACAGATTCTGAGGGAGAAGCCTGCTATTCTTCAAGAATTGTGTAGCTTCTGTGTATTACATTGTTTTAGTTTGTATACTAACCCTTCATATCATCTTTTCCTCAACTCTCCTTCTGCCTCTATCGTTTAAGGATACATGTGATTGCATTTAGTGCCCACCTGGATAATCCAGGATAAACTTCTTCCCATCTCAAGATACTTACTAACATTTGCAAAGCCTCTTTTTTGCAATATAAGGTAACATTCACAGGTTCCATTGAATAGGGCATGGATATATTGTAGGGACCACTTTTCAGCCAGGTGTTCTTATGCCTAACCCCAAAGGGGCCCTACTAAATTACAAATAGGACAATTATCCAGTGTGTAGACTTATTAGGCTTTTGCTTTTCTTCTTCATTTTTCTCTCATCTCTTTTGGCCACATTACTCTAGGATTTAGGAAATGATAATCAAAGAAGTCAATTTAAGCATTACCCACTCTAGTTTTAAAAAAAGATTAATGGGATGTTTTATTAATTGAGTAAAGTGAAAATTATATTACCTGGACTTTTTATTTATTGCCCTGCTGAGTTCAGCTAATCAAGAAATCCATAACATATGTACTGTAGAGAACCCATGGGTAGATCAAATAAATTCTTTTTTTTCTTTCTTTTTTGTATTTTCTTTACGTACATATATTGCTAATTCGGCGCATTGCAAATTAATAGACCTTGGAGAAGTAGACTGTAAAGTACTGATCTAAGGAGCAGGCTCTGCCTCTGAGTCTTTATTCTGTATTTACTCTGACTTGTGGGAAGTTTGAAAAATGAAGAGTGATTATAACTATTTTCTTTAAATTGTATTAGGATTTTAAAAAAGATTTTATTTGTTACTTTTAGAGAGAGGGGAGGAGAGAGAGAGGCAGAGAAGGAGAGAGACATCAACATATGGTTGCCTTTGAGTTGCCTCCAGCTGGGGACCTGGCTGGACACCTGGCTTGCAACCTGGTTATGTGCCCTGGCTGGGAATCAAACAAGCGACCTTTAGGTTTGCAGGCTGGCACCTTATCCACTGTGCCACCAGCCAGGGCCTTGTATTGGAATTTTTTATAGATGACAGATGTAATGGATTCAGATTCTCTTCGTACAAAAGCTCTATTAAATAAAATATGCAAAGTGTTTTTGTGTATCTAATTAAATATTTAAAACTGTAGGCTTACATATTTGTAAATTTATTCATTCATTTCTATCAATTCAGCAATTTTTTTTGCTCCATGCTAGCCATGTGTCTGCCACTACTCTGGTTGCTGGGTACCTTAATAGCCTGAATGTGCCTTATAGTAATCCTAAAGCATAGCTTAAATATAAGGATAACCCAATTTAATTAATGTAAGTTGGTTTGGACTGTTAAGAAGGGTGTTTAAAAAACCTGAGTCAATATGAACCTTCACTTGCTCCTCTGAGTCTCAGGCAGCAGTAGCAATGGCATGCTGCAGACAGAGGTGCCTCTTTTCAATTTCTCCCACCCTGGCTGCCATACTCCAACTAGAATGGAGACAGGGAGGCATGGCTTTGGAGGGCTTAATTGATGATTCAACAGTCCCATGTAAAATAAAGATATGGTCAATTAACTAATTGATTGAATCCATAATGATAGCTAATCAAAATGGCCCTAACCTGAGAAGGACTTTTTTTTTTAACTAAATAATCCACCTTAATAGTCTAATACATCAATCAAGTTAATAGTGATCATTATCAAATTATCAGTTTAACTGATCTAAGTGATATAATGCTATGTAGATACAAAGTCAAATTCTGCATAGGTTGCAGGCATCCTTTCTTCTGTACCTTCATCATAGCCCCACTTGTATGCTTATAATTTTTATTACAAACAAGTATCTCTTCTGCTGATACACTGATTTCATTATTAAAACTCTTCATTTACATTGGAGTCTATATTAAGATGGTTGACTTTCTTAATTATTTTGGTGTGCATTTTAAACAAGAAACAAATGAATGCTCAAGAAGCAATTGAGAACAGGGTTAGGAATGACATTACACTATCCACATATTAATACTGTATCTAACCCACAAAGCAGAAATTGTCTCCTTCTGCTTAGAATGAGTATTTTTTTGGCAGACAAAACTGCCTAAGTCATTGATTTCTTCTCTTCCTATTAAAAAGGAAATGTAAATATTGTGTTTAACTCAAGCATCGTTTTTAAGTATCAAGACAAAAATACTAAGGCATCACCTTGAGATTTGCACAATTCAAATATCCTATCTATGTTTTACCAAGAATTTTACATTACCAAAATTGAGTGACTGGGTTTTACCTATTTTCTCACATGTGTTTAAGAAAACCATTGAGTACTACTAAGTATTATTTGGGACTCATAGTCATTTCTCAGCTTTTGGTTGTTATCCGTTTCTCTCCACACCCCAAATTTCTTTTTCTGAATTATTAATCAAGTGATAGTTTTATTATTTAGCTCAAACGTGTTCGATCTAAGCTGTGCAGGTGACTTGGCTGGGAAGGATCATGCTCTCCATTTATGTGACAGTGAGAGGCAGTGGGGAGGGTGCCAAGGGCTCTGTGTGGAGCAAAATAGTGGAAACTGGTTCTGCCCAACACTAGCTACATTATCAGAGCCAGCACATTTACTGCTAATTTCTCCCCTGTAAAATGTAGGTAGTGATAAGCAGAGTGACCACTGAGTTGGTGTAGTGCATCAAATGAGAGTATTTTCTCACTAAATGGACTTGTTTGTATCTGTTCCCTCAGTCCCTACCTGTCCTCCACACCTTCCCAAAAGGAGAATGAAAAGAAGTGGCCCTTGCATTTGACAGAAATGCTGTCTCTGTCAGTCCTACACTTTGCCTGTGGTTAGCACACTTGGTTAATGTAGTGCAGGTTTTAAGCTTTTCCTTTTGACAGTGAATTCAAACCCTTATGTTGTCATGATCATGGTCACCATTTTATAATTTGTATTTATTTCATAAATGTATGTTAAAACAAAATGAAATAAAATGGATGTAGAACCCACCAGAAGGTTATTTTTCAAATATGGGTATAAATGAATTCTGCTTTCATACATACATCATTGTATATTGAATACTTTTTATGTGAAATATTCCCAAGCTCATCTTATTGGCTACAACACTTTATTTATTTATTTTTTAAAACATTTTATTCATTATTTTTAGAGAGAGGGGAAGTGGGAGAGACAGATAGGGAGAGAGACATCAATGTATGGTTGCCTTTCACTTGCCTCCAGCTACCGACCTGGCTGGAGACCTGGCTTGCAACCTGGTTATGTGCCCTGGCTGGGAATCGAACCAGTGACCTTTGGGTTCACAGGCCGGCACCTCATCCACTGAGCCAACAGCCAGAGCCTGGCTACAACACTTTAAATATATAGATATTTCCTGTAGAGTCTATGAGGAAAAAGAAATATAGAATGGAAATGACTTATCTAAGGTAATTCAGTTATTTAAATACCTTTTCACTACAAAACACTACTAACTACAAATCTAACTTTTCTACCAGAACTCTCTCTTCTACTTAATGAGTGGGGAAAAGCCCCAGTGAAGTTTAGTTGAGATATTCTTTTTTTTTTTTTTTTTTTTTGAGAACTCATTCCTAACTCTTATTGCCTTGAGAAACTCAGAAAACTCCTTGTATAAATATAAATAAAACCGTCTCCATCGCTGTGTTCTGAATTTCATTTCATTTTTAAGTTTGTGACCTGTGACCAACTTCATATCCTTAGCAAGCATGTCAAAGCTTTCTAGTTGATAATTATCTGTGTTCCTTAAAATGTAGCCATAAATATTTTTGTTAGAAATAGCTGGAATGACATGACAACCAAGATAGTAACAGTGTCTATTATAAGTAATCATTTATCACAAGACCACCAGTAACTATGGTCCCTGACACTACTTTATTTTTTATCTTTTTGTCTTGTCAGCCATTAGCACCTGAGTTATATTTTAAAACAGTGCATAACAGAGGTCTAGTATCAGAGAATAATTTATGCAAAACTTCTGGGTCTTCTGTCCGCTCCAGCCCAATCTTCCCTTAAGTAAATTACCTATAGTAAATTCTGTTATAGCCTATGGAATTGCCTGCCACATCTTTCAGTTTGAAGATACCTTTTCATTATGAAGGACATTTCACTTTTGACTCAGTAAAACATTCCTCTGTTATTTTTGTCCCTGTTTACCACATACCTATAGTGTTTTCACTGTAGTTTTGCCTTTGTATGTCTCAGCATTCTGCTTACTCCAAACTGTCTTTGCACAGGATCCTCTGAGAGAGCAAATCATTTGCTGGTGAAACTATTCTTTGCCCTAAATGATAAACAGTAATAGTAATAATAACAATAATATGACTAACACTTTCATAGTACTTACTGTGTACTAGGTGTTATTCTAAGCACTTTTCACTTAATAACCCATATTCAACTTTTGCGGTAGATATTATTATCCCCATTTTGAACATGAGAAAACGGAGGTTTTCTCAAAACCCCATACCTGGTAAACAGTGAAGCTGAAATTTGAACCCAGGCAACCTATCAGAATCAGTGCCTATAACCACCAAACTCTGTGGCTATTGGGCACAATGAACAGTGGATCAGCTACAGGTAGAACTTAATCTATGTGCAGAAAAGGCTGGTATATGCTAGTGGCGAAGCCCTTTGAACACTACCAGAATTCCTATCATCTAGTTAACCTGTAAACATAGAGGGAGTCCACACTTCTGCTCTACAGTCATCATGCCAACAATCAGCTGTGTATTCAGGCACAACCTGACTTTCAGCTAAAGCCTGTGGTAGATGCTGAGTAATTACTTGCAAAATACAAAGCTATTATTAAACAGCAAAAGTAAAGACCAATATCCTCAATGTCATAACCAATAGACCTCCCTCTTACGAGACAAAGGATTACTTTTTAATGTCAGTATTGTTTATATATATATCCTTGTATGCAACATAATATTGTGATATTCTCAAACTGAGTACAAGTGTTTGTTGCACGAAGCATATTACTCATGGACTCTTTATTTACACTGGATTGTTGTAATTTAAGTCAGCTGCTGTGATAGTTTGATGTTCAGCCACTTGCAATCTTGGCTAGCCAATATAAACTAAGAAGTCTGAAGTCAAAACAGATTGTTGTTCCTGATAGGCATGCAAAATGGTGATTTGGTGTGGAGATGCTGATTTGATTGCTTCAGTATCTATTACCTAAATAGCTCGAAAAGAAATAGACTATTTCAGTCTTATCTTGTAGACTGTTATGAAACCAAATGAGATCATGTCTATAAACAGCTTTGAGATCTTTGGTAGAAAATACATTACAGTGTGTTTTCTTATACACAATAGCTTGTTGCTGATAAAGAGTTCAAAATTACCATACATGGAATGCAATTTGGAAATTACTGTCAGTCTCCTTTGCCCTTATGAATATTTTTAGAAATGGCAAATTTAAAAAAATAAAGAGTTGAAAGTTCCAAGGGCAAGGGTAAACTGTTAGAATAAAATTTTCTCCAAAACTAATTAAACAAACAAGACCAACTGGATGTGTGTGTGTGCGCATGTGTGTAATCCCCATGGAATAAAATGGGTCCCTGATTCCTTCAATCACTATATGATTGAGGAAAGGAGGGGTTACTGCTATTACCTTTGTGTGGTTGTTGCTTCCAAACAACTTATTATATTGCACTTATGTCATATATACGTTGTTGACATATACCCTGAGGTTTGTTCTCTACTTGCAAAATAAATCAATAAAAAAGGGGATAATCTGAGTGAAAAGGATGTCAAAATATGTCACAACTTTCCAACCACATCAGATCCTGGCATATTGGGAACTGGCAGAAGTCAGTTCCGGGCCTGCTGGGTCAGTAACAGGGATTCAAGGTTGTCTGTGACTCTGGGCACAATGTCATCAGCAGATAGAGTGATTGCCATGACTGATCTGGCAAGGAGGCACCAGGAATCAAATCAGAGGCCACGGTCAAGGTGCAAAGCTGTGATGGAAACCAAAGAGAGACCAACAACCTGGCTTATCTAGAGGCCTGTGTGGATTGAACACAACATGCTGGGGCTATCTCAACTGATTTCAGTGTCTACTTGCTTAAGCAACGGCTTTTGCTTCTGGGCAACTTATTGACACCAAACAAACTCTGGCCAGGTATTTTGGGCAAACAGAGCAATCGTACAGCAGTTAGTATCATAATTATTCACTTTATATGGTTCAGTAAAGCCTGAGACCAGAACTTAGTTCCATAGAGAAATAAGTTATTTCTTCCCAGATTTTCTAAATTTGTGCCTTAATCTAGTTCATTAATACAGGGCAAAGCCACTCAACAGGGCAGATATGGGAAGTGGCTGCTATAAATGGAAAACTACCTACAGTACTGTCCGGTGGATTTTGATAACGCAGAGAATCAATCCAAGGTTGGCCAAAGGTCTGTGTGTCTAGGGGAGCAGAGGGAAGGTGCTTAACATGAGGTCAGAGTAGTGCAGGACTTGAAAGGAAGCATGACCAGCAGGAAAGATCTTTGTTGTCCATTGCACAATTCAACATGTGGTCTGAAGAGTTAGAGGGTGGATGGCCCTGGACAAGTTGCATTTACTTTGCTTCTGGGCAAAGGTAGACTCTCTCATTTCAATTCTAAGGCTGAAAAAAAAAAAAAGATCTTGCCCAGTCAAGTGGCTTAATTAGTTGGAGCATCATCCTGTATGCCGACAGGTTGAGTACAAGTCCCAGTCAGGGCACATACTTAGGTTGCGGTTCAAGCCCCAGTTGGGGCTTGTATGGGAGGCATCTGATCAATGTTTCTCTCTTATATTGATGATTCTTCCTTCCTCCCCCCACTCCTCAGCCTTCCTTTTTTTTTTTTTTTTTTAAAGATTCTATTTCATTATTTTTAGAAAGAGGGGAAGGGAGAGAGGCAGAGAGAGAGAGAGAGACATCAATGTATGGTTGCTTTCACCTGCCTCCAGCCACAGACCTGACTGGAGACCTGGTTTGCAACCTGGTTATGTGCCCTGGCTGGGGAATCGAACCTGCGACCTTTGGGTTCACAGGCCGGTGCCTTATCCACTGTGCTACCAGCCAGGGCCAGCCTTTCTTTCTTAAAACCAACAAAAACATCGCCTCTGGTGAGAATTTAAAAATACTAAAATGAAATAAAACATAACCTTGGTGAGGATTTAATTAATTAATTAAAAACAGACCTTAACCATACCATTAAAAATATTTCTCCTTGTAGGTTAATTGTATTAGATTGAACCATGTGATACTGTCATTATTTAACTGCTTGTGACCCTGAAATTGCTCAAATATTTATTCCTGTTGAGTGTTGCTATTTAATCAAATTGGAGGAGTTGATTTATCATTTCATTTCATTGTATCAATGAAAGAAATAGAAATTAATAAATGTGAACATATCAGTTACATGTGTTTCTGACTCAGGAATATTATCTGTAGAGTGACCCCATAAATTGTTACCTTGAGTCAGACAAAGCCATGTAAACAATCCAAACTTCAATTGAGTATCTTTTTAAGTATCTTTAAATATTGTATGGTCATAAATATACAAGAGAATGCAAGAATCCATCAAGTTTCAAAATCTTTATAATGGCTTTTCTTAGGATCCCATCAAATTCAAAGGTGTAGAATTACAGGAAAAGTGATTTTTCTGTGACTATGGGACTTAGTGACAAGTAGGAGCTAGCTGTAGGCTCCTAGCAACTGACAGAGGAAAGGTCATGCATTTAAGTTGAACCCAGGTGATTGCTACTCTCTTGAAGTTAAGGAACCCTTGACAGAACAAATGTAAATAGGTTAAGCACTCCACCTTGGCATCACACAAGGGAATTCAGGCAGCTTCCCTCTTGAATCTCTATTAGTAGGTATGATCAGTTGCAAAGAAAAACAGGCCACAGGTGGCCTGAGGCCCTTCTAGATGTGAAGATGAACCCCAGGACAACATTTCAAAGAACTTTGAAGCTCAGTCCAAAAGGTTTTAATTCTCTTTCATCTGCTGTCTTCCAGCACCTGGAGGGCACTTGCTGCTATCAATGATCTCTTCTATTTCAAGCGCTTTCTATGCAGAAATGTGGTCTGACAGGCCAAACTAATTTATCGACATACCCACCCTGGGAGGAGACTGGCTACAGAGATTCTGGAAAAATATCACTTTGGGCTGTGCCAAATGAAATGAGATCTTTAAAAGACCTTAAAGCTTACTTAATGTGTCCATAAACCCAAAGCATGAGTCCAGGTGCGGTTATCTTTGCATCTGTTAGGTTAACAATACCCACCTGTGCTGTTGTATTTACATTACAAATGAGAAGAAAGCTGGTGTCAGGAAGGCTAGGAAGGCTTTTAAATAGCAACAGTGAGGGCAAAGGGGAATTACTTAATAAGTTATTTATTACAATATTCATTCACTTATTCATTCAACATTTACAGATTTCCTTCTGTGAGCCAGACCCCATGTGCAGCACCGCAGTTATAAAACTTAGTAGATTGAGATAAAAAATAATTAAACTAAGTACTAAATAACAAGTGAAATAGTGGAAAGGTATATGTGAAATAAGAGCAATACAGAGAAAAGAGTGCTTAATTCTACTTGAGAGAAATTACTCTGAAATTACTCTAGGTATTTCAGGTGGTTTTAAAGAATAATTCTTTTCCATTGAGTTGTAGAGGGAAGAAAACAAGAGATTCTAGGCAGAGACAAGCACATGCACAAAGACATAATTCGGCATGGCACATTTATGAAATTTTAACTATCACTTGAGTAAAGTTCGCAAAAGAGAGAGCAGCAAATGATAAAGCTAAAATTTTAACTAATATATGATCTTAAAGTTACTTTAGAAGCAATGAAAAATTTACAACTAGGGCATGCTCTGGTCAGATTTTCATTTAGGAGATAGGTCTGGTGATGGTCTAGGAGGCTGTGTTAGAGGGGAAGAAGGAGAGAGCTAATCAGCAATAGTCCATATGAAAGAGGCTGAGGCCTAAGCTAAAACTGGGACAGTGGGATGGGGAAAATGTACGTGTACTAAATATTTTGGAGGTAGAATTTGCAGGCTTTTTACCAATAAATAGCTAATGCAGTTAGCAGGGCATAACATTAGGGTGGCCTACCAGAGTTTCAGTTGGTGGTTTGTATTCATTGTGGTATGCTAGACTAGAGCTTCTCACACTACTGTAATGAAAAATAACTTTTTTCTTTTTTATTTCCAATATGTGAAAAACAATTTGTGATCTCACTCACTGCCCATGACTAGTAAGTTGCTTGAGCCATAGGCAACTCTGCGCACTGTTTCATCAATACTCAAACTGGTTATACTCTGCTCAACAAGATGAATCCACTTATCACACATTTAGATGTAATGGCAGTGTCGCTTTGTCATCAAAGCTCCTTAATTTTTTCTAATCTCAATTTTCTACACTTCTCATTGAGTAGTAATTAATTGTTCATGCAACTTAGCACCAATTTGTGGACTACATTTTGAGTAGAGCTTAATTATGATCAAAAGAAATTTTAAATAGTCCCCAAATATGAGTGGCTTAATGCAGTAAAATTATGTTATACCCTGCTCACTGCCTTCTTAACTGTCTGAGGTAAACTGTCCTGGTTGATGAATGATCCATCTACACCCAATGACTCAGGGACTCAGGCTCCTTCCATATTTCAATTCACCATCCTCTAGGACCTCCTCCTAATACACTAGATACATCTGGCAAAAAAAGGAAAGAATGTGGGTGGTAAACACCCACTCTCAAAATCTCTGGCTCAGAGTGGTATCACCTTTACTCTCATCCCATTGGCTAAAATTCACATGGACCCACCTAACTGTGAGGAAGGCTGGGAAATGTAGTCCAGCAGTAAATCTAGGAAAAGAAGATGGATTTCCATCAACAGCTGAAGACTGCAACATGACTACTCCAGATGCCATTCAAAATGATTACTGACAAACCACTTAATTCCTTCTACAGAATGTGTTCAACTTTGGATTGTGATCAGAACAATGGTGTACTATTCAGAGGAGCTCAAAGCTGCCCCACAATCCTGAGCTTCAACATATCTTACAGCTTTGTTTGGATTATAGACAGTTCAGACACAAGCAAAGGCGCATTTATGACTATGCACAGGCATAAGTACACACTCAATTAAATATGCAGGGGTACCACATGCATGTGCATGACATCTCACAGGTAAAATCTACTAGTTCTCACTGTGCAGAGCTGAATGTTTTTATTTATTTATTTATTTACTTATTATTTTTCAGAGAGAGGGGAAGAAAGAGAGGCAGAGAGGGAGAGAAACATCAATGTATGGTTGCCTTTCACCTGCCTCCAGCTATGGACCTGGCTGGAGACCTGACTTGCAACCTGGTTATGTGCCCTGGCTGGGAATCGAACCAGCGACCTTTGGGTTCGCAGGTGAATGTTTTTTATATAAGCCTATATATATATATATATATTTTTTTTTTTTAATTTTATTGTTGTTGTATTACATCCATCCCCTTTTTGCTCCCCTCTGTCCCCCTCCCCACCCACCCATTCCCCCCAAAGTCAATCCCACCTATTGTCCATGTCTGTATAAGCCTATACATGTACAATTTTTATGTTTATATTAATGGCTTTTACATCTTGTCTTCATTTGTTTGTTTTGTGTATCAAACACAAACCTTTTAGTGGGGTCACATTGATTCCTCTTTTAGAACAGACTAGGGACTTCATGAAAGAAACCAGACCATTTCACTGCAGCAAAACCAGCCTCTCAAAATGTTCACTGTGGACCCTGGCTGGTGTGGCTCAGTGGATTGGCGCTGGCCTGAGAACCCAAAGGTCACTGGTTCAATTCCCAGTCAGAGCACATAACCAGGTTGCAAGCCAGATCTCCAGCCAGGTCCCTAGCAGGAGGCAGGTGAAAGGCAACCATACATTGATGTTTCTCTCTCTTTCTTCCTCCCTCCCTGCCCTCCTCTCTGAAAATAATGAATAAAATCTTTTTAAAAAATGTTCTCTGTGGTTTTAGACTTATTTGCCTTAAACACATTCACTGGCTCATTAATTTTAAGTGTTATAGCTAAATCACTCATGTTTCACAGAAAATTTAATGTGTCATTTTTAAATGTCACCAAAATAAGAAAATGTGAAAATGTCACCACTGCTCTCCATCTCTTCTTTATTCCTCTTCCCAATTTAACAACTAGTTTCCTTTATTACCTTTCCATTTTCTCTGCAATTTTCTAAAAAAACAGGGGGGGGGGTAGTTCAATATTTTAAAGGTCATTGGGTTAAATTCTAGGCATGAGGGACCTGCTACCCAGAAACCACTTCCTTGTGCCTATATGTGAGCAGCCACCAAATTATTCCAATATGATTACTAGGAAGATGACATCTTATTTGGAGGTGCAGAGTTGGAGTTCCTATCCTAGATTCCCTAGCTGCAAGCTCTGTGACCTGGACAAGTCACCGAATCTGAGCCCCGGCTTCCCCACAGGATTATTGTCTTAACACGTGAAGCACTTCAGACAGAGTCAGGCATGTAGCACTTACTGAAAGGTGGCCCTACCACTATAGAAGCTATTTAAATTTAGTCAAGATCATGATGACCAAAAAGCTGAGGTAGTATTTCTTACTGTTATTGTTAGGATGCAGGGGAAGACAACCTGGAGACAGTACATACCTTTGAACTTTAATTGTACCTGGACTTCAGTTAAAACATATCTAACCTAGCAAGAATGTGATAATGGAATTGAACTGGAAACTCTTAGGGATGAGTTAACGAAGTTAGCTTGTCCAGGAATCCCTGGGGAGATGTTAATAAAGCAACATCAAATAGACCCTCTTAGCATTTCCTTGCTAATGAAATTAGGGTAATGAACTAACCTTCCTCTGATCCAGGTACCACATATTCACTAGGATAAAAGCCTCAACTGGAGCCCTGGCTGGTGGCTCAGTGGATAGGCACCGGCCTGTGAACCCAAAGGTCACTGGTTTGATTCCCAGCCAGGGCACATAACCAGGTTGCAAGCCAGGTCTCCAGGCAGATCCCTAGCTGGAGGCAGGTGAAAGGCAACCATATATTGATGTTTCTCTTCCTCTCTGCCTCCCTCCCTTCCCCTCTCTCTAAAAATAATACATAAAATCTTTAAAATAATAATAATAAATTAAAACAAAAGCAAACACAAAACCAAACCTAGCCCAGTAATGTCAGGTTTAAGATGACTTCTCTAAGAGTCTCTTCCCTTGCCGTTCCCCGTCTTTCCTGTTCCCCCTTTCCCCTCCCACAATAAACTCATGGCTTGATTCCATAGCTGTCTCTGGGTGTAATTTCTCTGAGTAAGGCTGATCATACAGTTATATCTTAAGTTAAATGAAAATAAGAAAGTTCACTTTTCCAAATTTTTTGTGGGCACTACTTTAATTATTGATAAAAATGATTTATCTCAGGTAATCAAAGGAAAGTGGTCCACAGTGTCTAAATTACTAGCTTGTTGAATATAACTGTTCAGGTTTTTTTTTTTTTTTTTTTTTTTTGGTGATCATAAGGAAAGAATTAAAGACATATAGCACAAAGTTCTTTGGAAGCAACAATACACTTATTTCCCATACATATCTTACTTGGTTATTTTAAATTGCTCAGAACCCAAAAGTGGGGCCACATTCACATCAAAATACTTTGACCACAAGACAATTAATATTAATCTTTCAGCCCAGTGGGATGACAATATCTGATCTAAAGTACAAGTGTGAAGTCAGCCTTTAAAGGACCAAAGCAAATAGGCAGTACAGCTCCGGGTCAACCTTGCTTCAGAGGTGATGCAAAGTCTAACAAAGGCCAACAGATGTGGAAAATCTGGTAGGTTGTAGTACATAAAGTCAGAACCAAGGCTTTGGAGGAGACTTGTTCACCGTGACAAGCATTGAGTTTTGATGTTGCTGTACTACCCTAGTTCATTCTAGCAGCTATAATAAAAATAGCACAGGCAGGGTGGCTTATAAACATAAATTTATTTCTCACAATTCTTGGAGGCTTCATGTCCCAAGTGAAGATCCTAGCAGATTCAGTGTATAGTAAGGAGGGCCCACATTCTGTGCCATACATATTTTTCATTGCCTCTTCACAAGGGTGCTCTCTGGGCTCTCCACAGAACACCATCTCATTCATGGGGGCTCTGCCTTCATGAGCTCAACACCTCCTGAAGGCCCCATCTCCTAATATCATTAATTTGGGGGTTAAGGTTTCAAAATATAAAATTTGGGAGACACAAACATTGAGTCCATAATATGTCCCCACTGTATTCCAAGTAGTTGGTTTAAGTTTTCTCTAACATTCAAAGATCTTTAAGATAATATCAATTTGGCTGACACATAAAGGTAGGTACAAATGTGGATTAGATCAAGCAAGGTCATGTTTATATCAATTGAAAATATAATATTTTTAACTCTCCTTAGATCATTAGATATTGGGTTCACCAATATATCAGTATGGTTTTATTACTTAAAATTAAAAAAAAAAAAAACGTTTCATTTTCACCAATAACATTATTCTTTGGATAGTTTGAATATGTCAGCTATCTTCCACGTGGTATAATATTGATTGTTCTCAAGTAATGTCTTGATTTGGTAGCTATCAACTTCAACTGGTCTACTGACTGGAAAGCATCATCCCCAGCGAGAAATGTCCGGCACAAAACTTCTCAAACCATTCTTGAAAGGATCAATCCATCACGGTACCTTCTCCATACATTACATAAATCTTTTTTATTTTTTTGAGTTTCAGTTGCATTTTTACCTTTCCTGAAATAATAAAATATAATACGCTGAAAATGTTGCTTACCTTCTTCCACTTTCAACATTAAAATGGCTACACAAAAATTCACCAATTTATATGCTTTTTTTTAAAAATGCAATCTGATATGAGAACTGTCACAATAAAATCTAACAAAATTGTTTTGCATGAAATTAAAGACAACTACATACTACTAGAGCCATCTTATGGAAAAAAACAAATGAACTTCTTGGCCAATCCAATATAATGTTTATGAGTTATGCCAAAATGAAATGTCCAAAAGAAGACTATAAAATCCACATATTAGTTATGCTGGAAGCCAGGATATTTTTCTTCTGTATAATAAAACCGACCAAAAAAATGAAACCATGATTTTTAAAAAAGATTTTATTGATTAATTTTAGAGAGAGGGGAAGGGAGAGAGGCAGATAGGAAGAGAGACATCAATGTATGGTTGCCTTACACCTGCCTCCTGCTACGGAACTTATTGGAGACTTGGCTTGCAAATTGGTTATGTGCCCTGGCTGGGAATCAAACTAGCCAGAACCTTTGGGTTCTCAGGCTGAGGCCAATCCACTGAACCTCCAGCCAGGGCAAAACCATGATTTTTATAAGAACAAATAATGAAACACCTAAAAGCACGAAATATCTTCCCCCTAAAAATATTGTTCTAGTTCTGGCTGGTGTGTCTCAGTGAATTAAGCAATGGGCTATAAACCAAGGGGTTGGTTGCAGGTTCGATTCCCAGTCAGGGAATGCCTCCATTGCAGGCCAGGTCTCTAGTTGGGAGCATGCAGACAAGCGAGAGGCAACCACACATTGATGTCTCTCTCCCTCTCTTTCTCCCTTCCTTCCCCTCTCTCTAAGATTAAATAAAGAAAACCTTCATTAAAAAGTGTTCTAAGAGAGTGAAACTCTTGTCTTTAAAATTAAATGGCTTCCTCTTTCAGTTTAACATATTGCTAAATTTATGGCTTTTTTGTAAGGTAAAATTGGCTACAATTAAGCATATAGAGAAAATAGAAGAATTTTAAAATAAGCATTTAAAATCTAGGGACTGAGATGTTTCTGAAAGAAGATATTTTGCTAGATAGTTAAGTGGTAGCTAATGAGGGGGAAGCATGTGGAAGGTGACTTTAGATAATCTCTTAATTAATCATTGACTTCAATCTGACATCTGATACATAAGGATGATTTTTTTTTCCCCCATTAATTTGATTCACCAAGAGGATGTTTTTTATTGTAGTGCTAGGGAGGGTAGAAGAACATCTTTCTTTGGCAGATGCCAAATAGTATCATCAGTCAAAACTTGTTGTGGTACAAGTATACAGATCACAGAAACATAGTGCGGTCATTTCTCTTTTTATTTTCTGTATTGTAAGTGAAATATAGCAGACTAGATGGTCATCCCTCTGGCCTCCACCCACACAGATACTCTGCCAGACATCTGAGGAAGCTCGTGGTAAATTTGTTATGGAGGGAATGCATTTGTCTGATGTTCAGTATTTCCCTTTGCTTTTGGCCATGGGATTTGGGAGTACCGGCCAAAGGCCTGATCGCATTGTGGTCCAGTTTCAACCAGAGGATGCTGGGAGTGTCCCAGCCAGAGGTTCTGTGAATTACCATACCAGATGGTGTGTGTGACAGTTTTCTCCAGCAAGGACTGAGGTTTTTTCACTGGTAAATTAAAAACATGAGTCCAATAATAGCTGACAAAAAGCTTTTTTCTTTATTCCAGCCACTATTTACAGTCTCTGTAAATGTTCATTTCCTTAAGTAAATTGGGAATCAGTGGTTATGGGTTGAACAACAACAATAGAAGGAAGTTTGTTGAATTCTTTGGGTCCTGGTAAGGAAACGCACTAAGAGCCCACTGTATTGTGGCCTGTAAGTTGATTCACTCTCACTCTACGTGAAGAAGCCAAACTTCTTTTGCTGATTTCAGTCTTACTGCCATTGCTAGATGAACATGAAGTTAAAGTTAATGAAGTATTGCATTATAATAGTTATTTGTTAGAAAGGTGCCAGCCCGTTTGACAGGAGTAGGAGTGATCCTAACATGAAACCAGGGATTTATTTATGAAACAGACGGTGCCTATGTAATTAAAGACTGATTTTCTCATTTTGCAAGCAGAGCCAGGATTACATTCACCTGCTAAGATGCTCAAGTCATGCTCAGAGAGTGAGCTTCCAGTCACCAGAAACAAGTGAAACCCAAGCACACTTGAATGCTACCTCCCATTAGACTAGGGGCGAGGAGTACAGCAGCAATTATTTCTTACTACTCCGTAGAAGTGTTGAGCACTCAAGGGGTCAAGGGAGCAAAATACACTCAAAGGCTGCAGGCACATCCAGAGGACATGCAGCACTCCTGCAACTGTGGCTTAGACTGGGTGACTACTCTGTCACATCCATCTGACCCAGAGAAAGAAGGCCACCAGGTTCTATTTAAGGAATCATCTGTCTTTGAGAATCCCCAGGCACAAGCAGCCCACCAGTATTTTTTTTTTTTTTTTTTTTTTTTAAGATTTTACTTTATTATTTCCAGAGAGAGGGGAAGGGAGAGAGGCAGAGAGGGAGAGAAACATCAATGTATGGTTGCCTTTCACCTGCCTCCAGCCACAGACCTGGCTGGAGACTTGGTTTGCAACCTGGTTATGTGCCCTGGCTGGGAAGTATTTTAAGAATATGTTAGTACACACCAAAAACACTCTTCAGATTTTAACATAGAATTCGCAACTCTGTTCAACTGCCCTGAATTCAAGCTGCATGAGCCATCTGTACAATGTGAGGCTCCCCAGCTTCAGCTAACTCGGGATAGTCTGCCAACCAAAGGAAGGAATTCTGTTACAAAGTGGTGTATATTTGAGAAAAATACAAACCTCAAACGTCTCAGGATTCTTCTGTCAAAGCACAGAGCTAACATCAAAGTTTTCAGAGTTGCGATGGACATTTGGAGAGTACCAGTTTCCATGGCAAGTCCAGCAAGGTACTTTCCCTGGCTGATTACTCTTGAGTATAACCTAAAAATATTATCACAAAGAAAGCCTGACCCACTTCCATTAAAGAGGTGTCAGATCAGTTTCTGATTAAAGTTGTGTTAATTCAGAACCTCCTATTGCATACATAGGAGGTAATTAATGCCTGAATTCCTTCCCATGGAGACGGAAGGAAGTAGTAGGATATCCTGGAGACACTAGAGGAGTAGGATCCATGGATTCTTCTGCTGGCCTCAAATTAGCTGTGTGATCTTAGGTGAGGTTTTTTAAATCTCTGGGCCTATTTCCCCTGTCTGCACAGTGAAAAAAACATGCCTGGGTGTCTCAAGATCAGATTCAGTGCTAAAACTCTAGGGATGTCTAATTGTGCTATAGCTTAGAAAAACTGTCCAGCATTCATTTTCAAGTCTTATATCTAGAAATTGACTTTCCAAGTTTCATCTACTTGTTGAATCAATATGTGCACAGAACTTCCACAATATTTCACAGGAATAGTCACTCTGGCAGAAATGTGGAACTCTTAAGTGTTTCATCACTTTATTTTTGTGTGTTGACATTGTTTTTCACAAGTGTTTTTTCTTCTTTTTAGTCTTCAACATTAAATATTGTTAAAAATTACATCAACCATGAGGCCATGAGAGCCAGGGATCAGTTTACTTACATGAGAAAGGGTTAATGTTACCTTTCTAGAGTGTTTTTCTCTCTCCTGTTAATTTTAAATTTTACAGCAAGGTAGTAGTAAGTAATAATTTTAACCAATCATGGGAGGCTAAAATATACACACATGCACACACATGCACACACGCACACACACACACACACACACACACACACACATATATATATATATATATATATATTATATATATATATATTTTTTTTAAAGATTATTATTTTCAGAGAAAGGGGTAGGGAGAGAGATGGAGCAGGAGAGAGAGACATCAATGTATGGTTGCCTTTTACCTTTCAGCTACAGATCTGGCTAGAGACCTGGCTTGCAACCTGGTTATGTGCCCTGGCTGGGGAATCGAACCAGCAACCTTTGGGTTCACAGGCTGGCACCTTATCCATCGTGCCACCAGCCAGGGCTAAATGCATATATAAAATTCATATTTATTTTAATCAAAAATTAAAATCAAGTTACCATACTCCACTTATATAATGCTCTAGAAATATCTATCAGGCATTGTGTTGACAAGTAAAAGCTGTAGTGAGTGAAAGTTCTAAAAGCATAGGATTCAAGTCAAGACTTTAAACACTTTTCTTAAATTTCTACCTGTCGCATTTCAGATCCTAGTAAAGCAGCTTTACTTTTACCAGTCCTACAACTTGGGATGTGACTTGGCTTAAATTTCTTAGAGGTTCTGTCCTGAGAAGTCTCCCCACAGTTTCAATATTATTGTAAAAGTCTCACATTTAAGATGGCTGCTCTAAGTAAGTCTAGATGCTGAGAAATAGGACTTTACTCCCCTAACCCTAAACAATTCTAGATGGTATTTAGGGTGTGTATATATGTATGCACTTGTGTGTTTGTGTATGCATTCATGTATGTTTTCTTCTTTCTCTTTAGGTTAAGCAAACATGTGAAGTACATGACAACTATTTGTTTACAATTCCAAATTACCTAAATAAGATTCAGTTAAAATATTTTAACTAGTTTTAGGACAATGGGTATTAACAGCAATCTTCAAGGTATATTCAACATCTGTTATAAGTCACATTTATTTTTAATATGAGTTGACTTTTATTCACATGCCTATAAAATAGAACCTTTTTAAACATTTATAGTTGTATCTCTTATACACTATGCAAACATGTAGGTAGCTGTTTATGTATGCCAGGTACTTCTCTGAGTACCAAGTACTCAAAAAAGAAACCCCAAATTAAGATATTGTATTAAAGACTATCATAAGACACCCTTTCATAGACATACATTTTCATCTAGATTTTGTTTCTTTGCAGTCTCTTCAGAAACAGATTCTAAAAATGTATAAAATCCAAGCAAAGTGTGAGGTTCTAACCACCTCCTCTTTCCATGCCAGACTACTTTAAAAATATGCAAACTGTGGTGATGTGTGGAAATAAGGTCAAAATTTATGCTGCATGGTTCCAATGTGCAGAAAACTAACTTTATTTTCTTTAATTGATCTTATCTTTAGCTCTAAAGTGACCGATTTAGTTATGAGAAAGTGACAGATTATTCAGACATACTGTGCAGAAAATAGTGTAGCAGGCTTAGAATTGCTGTCTTTAGAAAGGCCTGTTTACAGCCTTGGCCCTTGCCCAGCATCCAGGAACTGGGATTTGGGGAGGGTTCCTGCCATCCCTAGACTGGTAAGAATGAATCATGTGCCTGACCTGTATTAGTTTATGCTAAACACCTGCTTTCTGTTGGGGAGTTTTCAATTTTGGTACCTGCTAGGCAGAGGTGTCTATGTCATCAACCTGCAGTAAGAACTTTGGTACTGAGTCTTTGATGAAATTTTCTGGCAGACAACATTGCACCTGGACTGTCATAACTCACTGCTGGATATATTAATGATGTCTTTTGTGACAACTCAGGAAGAAGACCCTGGGAGCTTATGTCTGGTTTTGCTAGACTTTATCCCAACCCCTGTACCTTTTCCCTTTGCTGATTGAGCCAGGTACCTTTACACCATGAGCAATCGTAGCTGTGAGTACAACTATGTACTGGTGAGTTTTGTGAGTCCTCCTACCCAAACCTGGGAGTGGTATTGGGGGCCCTAACACACACAAACACACACACACACACACACACACACACACACACACACACACACACAGAGTATTGAGTATCTCCTATGTAGTGAGAGCACTTTCTAACAGCTGAGGAATTGGCAGTGAGGAAAACAAAAGTACTTGCCCCAAGGAACTTATGTTCAATTTGTAGAGAGTGAAGGGAAGACAGGAAGATGAGGAAGGAGTCAGGCACTAAAACATAAACAAGCAACTTATACAATATTCCTAATGGTAAGAAATACTATGCAGAATAATTAAGCAGGAAAAGGGTTACAGAGCATTGAGTTTAGGACTTGCCATTTTGAACAGGAGGGTCATGGAAGGTTTTGAGTGAATTGCTGAAGAAGGTAAGGAAGTGAATCATGGGAATAAGCAGTGGGAACAATTTGTGCAAAGGCCCTGAAGCTTAAGAAAGTTCAGTTCAGGAACAGCAAGGACCCAGCGTGACTGCAGGGTGGCACTAAACAAGAGGAGTAGAAGGTGGGCCAGAGTACGTGAGAGTACAGACCAGGTAGGGCCATTACCAACTTTCTGGCTTTTATCTTCAGTGAGTCTGGAAGTTGTTAGATGCTCAGGAGAAGAGAAGTGAGTTAATTAAATGATGTTAATTTAAAAATTTGTTTTTAAAAACATGATTGTGGTTGCTTATGGGGAATACACTGTGGAACCGCAAAAGCAGAACCAGTAAAGACAGTGAAAAGATGACTGCAATAGCCCAGGATTTGGAGGTGAATTAGATGTGGGGTGTGTGGAAAAGAGGGGAGTCATTGATGATTCTGGGGCTCTTAGCCTGAGCAATTGATGAAACTGACGTTTACTGAAGTGGGGAAACTGAGGAGGGAGCAGTTTTGGCAGGGGAGTGGGAATAGGTAGGAATCAGGAACTTTGTTTTTAAATGTGTTATGTTTACAATGTCTAATTAAAATATAAAATTAGTGTTTTCATTTTACAGATGAGGAATAGGCACAGAAAGTGACTTGCTCAAGGTCACACTTGCAAACATAAAAACAAAAATGACTGTTCCTTGGTATAATAACAAACACATTTTAATATAAGTATATAAAATATTTAAATAATAGTAATATAATGTGATAAATACAATAAAATAAAAATTATATCATTAATATGCTACAATTTATCTGCATATGGTTGGTGGCTAAGTATTCTACTAACAATCAATTTTCCCCAGAGAACTGTCTCTTGGAGACAGAATTTCCAAGGGTAGACTATGCATTGGCACTTGACACTATTATCCAGCTTAGGATTGATTAATGAATGATAATTTAACATTAAATAAAGAGAATAGAGGGGGGAAATAAAGAGAAAGGATATTTCAATACCTCAAAAGGCTCCCACACTATGAGAAAATACACACAAGAGTATTATTTATTGCAGCCTTGTTAGTAATTGCAAAATATTAGAGACATCCAAATGCCCAAACAGGGGAGTGGTGAAGTAAACTATGGTATATTTACACAACAGAGAACTAGATAACTGTAAAAATAAATAAAGATCTTTAAATAGTGATTCCAGTACATATTGTTCAGTGAACAAAGTGTAAAAAACAAGATGTTCTATATATAGTACAGTACATTTTATGTAATAAAGAAAAAATTTAATTACATAAGAATCCACTTATTTTTGCAAAAATAAATATAGGAAAGACATACTGAGAATGAATAATATTAGTTACTACTGGAACAGGATGGAAGGGATGAGAAAGTAGTGTCAATTTTCTGAGTATGTCTTTTTACATGGTTTAGATATTTGAGACATATAAATGTGTCACATGCCTCCCAAGACAATAACAATGAAATCAACACGAATGGAGGAAATCCCAAAAACGGAAAGCACACAAACAAATAAACCTAGTTACATTTGAAATTAATAGCAAATCACACTGGGGGAAGGGGGGAAGCAGAGAAAGGGGAGCCAATCCAAATACCTTTTGAATACAGTATTTCAATTCTATACTCTCAGATTAAAGATAAAAGTAAATCTAAACACATGCTGAATTCTAGTTAGTAAGTTAGTTTTTGCAGTGAACAGCTGAACAATTCTAAAACTACTTCCAGTGAATTCTAGGATTGAGCCTAAATGACAGTGAGTGCAAAGTTTCTCACTATAAGAAACAGGAGGTATAAGTATGGAAAGGAGAAATCATAGGAAGAACTTGTGGTACTGATTGGAATTGGAAATATCACTATAAACTCCTATTTTTTAAAATATATAGGTAGGTATTAGATTGATTGTAAAAACTACATGCTGCTCAGTCTTTTCAGGACCGGAGCGTTTATTACCAAAAATGCTGGAAAGTTGTTGACTGATATCTCTCAGCTGTAAGCCTTCTGTGGAATTTTACCAGCTGAGGAGATCCATCTTGCCAAAATGCATGACCCTTTTTCTTAGCAGTCCATGTTCAATGAATGATTGACTCCTGAGTCTTTCAGCTCAGCTCAAAACAACTCTGCAGAACCATCCAGCATCAGAGCTCCCTTAGGATCAGCTGAGACCTTTATAGAGGCCTCATTAGAGTTCAGGTTTTCTCCCTTTGCATGATTCTGCTTTCTTTCCTTGCATTTGACAGGAGTTCAACCCTAGATGCTTCCTAATAAACTTTCTGCTCACTAATGTGTGAGGGTTTGATTCTCAGGGAACCTAACCTGCAATACGCACACACATACACATCCTGGCTCTGTCTGCTAAAAGGTCCTAGAAACAATGACATGCCAATAACAATGGGCATACCTAGTGCCCAAATATTAATTTCTGGACATTATTCTCCACTGAAACATGGGTTTCTTGGAGAAGTGGCTGATTTCAGGGTTAGAGGACAAAAAATAAAGATTAGCCTGAAATATCCTGCATCTGAAAGAAGTATTTTTATAAAAAAGGCTGGGGCCATGTCAAAAGGATAAGGGAAACAGCTTGAAATGTTCCCATTGGCCAAATCTGGGACAATTTTAACATCAAAATAAATAATGATAGTAACAAATTATATATAACTAAATAAAATTAGAATCCCAGGTCCATATTGTTATAAGGAAATAAATTTAAAAATGAATGAATGAGAAGGAAAATCTCCTCCTTATAGTAAGATATTAACAAGTGAATATAGTAAGAATGGTAGAATGAGAAAAATCAGCATTTGGAAAACATCATAGTAATGATTGATTCATAAAAACCCATCAATGGATGCTAAAAGTTATTGGGTGAGAGTTTGGTGAGGAATAGACTATCTATATAATCTCATAATATCTCCCACAAGATACTTATTGATCATAAAAGGGGAAATAGTAAGTATACAGAGGGAGGCTAGGAAGGCACCATCTTTACTAAGTGGCCAATGTTAGCATCACCCATAATGGAACAAACTGACATTCTGCCTCCAGATATAATGCATTGAGGATACAACATCATTTTAATGGTATTCCTGCCCAAAATGGATAATTTCAATCTAATCTGAGAATATATCAGACTCACCCAATTGCAACACACTCTATAAAATAACTAGCCTGTACTTGTCAAAAATATCAAGTTTATAAAAGACAGAGACAGACTGAGGAGCTTTTCCAAATGGGAGGAGACTAAGAGATTTGGCAACGTGTGATTCCAGAGTGGACCCAGGACTAGATGCTTTTCTTCCTCTATTTGATTTGGTTTTGCTATAAAGCACATTATTGAGACATTTGGCCAAGTTCAAATAAGATCTATTGATTATGTAATAGTCTTCATAAATATTCATTTCCTGATTTTTAACAAATTATAGTGTGGTTATTTCAGAGAACGCCCTTGCTCTTACATAATCATATATGAGGCCTATCCACAAAGTATTCAGCCATACATATGAAAAATAGATATTTTTTGAAAAAGATACAAGAAACATTGTACAAAGGACAATGACACCTCAGTCCCCTTAAAAGTAGGTACCTGGGACCTCACACAGTTCTCCCAACATCTCTTCCACTATTCAAAACATTCTGCAAAACCCTTTGTTGGAATCCCATCCGCTGCACCATCATATTTTCCTGAATCTCATCTATGGTCTGAAATCTCTTCCCTTTTAAAGGTGATTTTAGTTTTGGGAAAAGCCAGGAGTCACAGGGCACAAAATCTAGGCTGTTAGGTGGGCTGAGTTATCTGGGTGATTTAATGTTTCTCCAAAATCTCATGAGACCGGATGCGTGAACAGGTGCACTGTTGTGATAAAGCTGCCAATCACCAGTTACCCATAGCTGCGGTCATTTTCACTGTATTTTATCTCTCAACCAACAAAGGAAAATGAGGTAGTACTCCTTATTAATTGTTTGGCCTGGAAGTGTTTACTTGTGATGGACAAAATCTTCCCAATCAAAAAACACAGTTAACATGGTCTTGATCTTGGTGTGACTTTGCCATGTCTTATTTGGGTGTGGAGGACCATACAACTTCCATTGGGCCTTTGTTTCCTCATCATAGCCATAGACCCATTCATGATTTCCCTCCAGTTATGACCTTCTTAAAGAAATGTGATTCATTAGAACTAAGTTATTAGGAACTGTAGCACCATTTTCCTTCTGCTCTGGTAGCACAAGCCATGGAATGAATTTTGCCATGACAAATTTCATGCCAAGATCCTGTATCAAAATCTTGGACACAGTAATTTTTGGAATCCCTGGATCAGCCTCTAGTTCTCACACTGTCAGTCACCGATCTTTGTTGATTGTAGCCCATACATGTTCAACATTCTCAGGTGTTCTGCTTGTTGCAGGCCTTCCAGAATATAGATCGTTTTCAATAGGTTCTCAACCATCCTTGAAGAGTTTGTGCCACACTTTTATTTGCACTGCATTCATTGCATCATTCCCAAAAGCCTTCTGAATTGTCCAAATAGTTTTCACAAAGGAAGTCCAAGCTGAATTCAAAATTGGATACAGATTCATTGCTCTACTCGCTAGGTCATTTTGAATGTGACAGCCACACAGTACACATGCTCACTCAGTGCCATTCTGCAAGTTGCTATCAAATAATGTAAAAATATTACACAGAGCAAATAATGAAACAAGTATGGTAAAATATTAGCAATTTGAGAAATTTGGATGAATGGCATACAGAATAATTCCCGTATAAGGAGCCCTGTGTACTCTTCTTACAACTTTTTACATTTCTGAATTATTTTAAAAATAGCTATAGGAATAACTTCCAAATATTCTACTTGATTGCCCACAAAATCAGGATATTGGCAATTGGGGAAAGTGAAGTACTTAAGACAAAATGTTTAAAAGTTTGAGATTGTATATTCACAAACTTAAACAAGTTGAATCAGAAATTAAAATTAGCATACTGGACTAAGGTTTTAGTATTTCATTGCTCTACATAGATGCCATTTTAGAATGCATGCCCTATAGATTATGGTGCAATATCAACAATGTTTTTAAATACTTTAATTAGAAAAGTAAAATGTAATTATACATACCAAGTAATTATAACTAAAGTGACTTGCCATAGTTTTGGGATTGTTGATATGTTTCTTCAACACTGTTGTAAAGATGATCTAGTGTTTTTATGTGTATGTAGTTTATGTTTAAAGATTTTTACTTTAATCTAAGAAAATGCAAAAAGTTTTAATATACATTCCTATGCAGTCACTGCCCAAATTGTTAAGATAAGTAGTACACTTAATAATTCATTTAAAGGCAAGAAGAAATAACACTAGGACAAATACATAGTCTTATTTAAATACTTTATGAAATTATCCTAATTAAATTCCTATACTTTCTATGTATCAGGTTCATATTTGTAAATATCTAACTTTGCTATATCTGGAGGTTGTGTTGTAAGTTTTATTTTCTTAAATAAAATTAATTACATTAATTGGTATACATTATCTTACCCAAAGGATCAAGGCTGACAATTTTACTTTGATATTTTCTTTCCCCTGATATGATGCAATCAGAACCACACTTCAGACAAATTCAAATCAAGAGGTATTCTGCAAAATACTCAACCAGCACTCTTCAAAATTGTCAAGGTCATGAAAAATGAGGAGAGTGAGAAACTGTCACATATCAGGGAGACTGAAAAAACACAACAACTAAATGTAATGTGCTATCCTGGAGGGATCGTGGAAGAGAAAAAGAACATTAGTGAAAAAAAATTTGTAGAGTTTCCTTAATAGTAATGCACCAATGTCACTTTCTTAGTTTTGATGGATGTCCCACTGTCATATCATGCAAGATGTTAACATTAGGAGGAACTGAGTGAAGGGTATATGGAAACTCTCTGTACTTTTGGTAAAGTATTCTAAAATAAAAGGCTTATTTAAAAAATGATTTCATTGATACAAATCTATTCATAAAGTTGATAGTGGTACATTTGTTCATGTTTAATGTTAATGTTTAATGTACCTCTACTGTGTGTCAAATAGTTCAGAAAGGACTAATTTAACTTGCTGAATACATTTTTAAAGAAGGAGAACTCAGATTATAAAATCCCAGATGACATCCATTTTCTACTTTCAAGACCAGAGCAGAAAAAGTTTTGAAAGCTTTGGTTGGAAGTGGAGAAAGTCAGGTTACAAAACTATAGGTATAAAATAACAATCAGTGATGATTCTATTCAAATGAAGACTTTTGAAGAATATTAACTATTGAAAAGTTGGATAGATGACCTGGAAAATAACCTGTGATTGAGTAGATTTCTTTTCATAAAGAAAAGGGAAAGTACATTTTTTAACTACTTATAAATATGACAGAGATAAAGTGCTTTGCTTCCTCAGATCTGTATAACTTTAAGCTGTCAGCTCACCCTTTAGAAAATGTATAATGCACAGTTTAAGTCACACTCAAGAATATTCAGACTAAAAAAGAAAAACTCCTTTACTGAAATAAAAGGATAAAATAGGAGAAGAAAACTTCAGGACTTGGGTAATTTTAAAACTACATTTACTCATAATATCAGTACTGCTAGCTCAAAGAAACCATTTGGCAAAAGTCTTTTTGGCTAATAGGCTTTTGTTGTTGTTTTTAAGTTAAAAGTCTCTCTAAGCTCAAACCTGTCAGCTTAATAGTTTATTTTAGTAATTATATAGTAATACAAAATGGCACATAGAAATGACCCTGACTTAGAATTGTAGTTCGTACTTGATCATCTACGCTTATCTAGATTGAGTTGTAACAACTCTTCTGCTGTTCAGCTACCACCACCTACCTGGATTATATTAGCAGCCATGACTGTGCTAGAAAAATTGTGGTCACTGTTGAGATAGGGTTTACAGACCTACTTCCCAAGAGCCCAAGGAAGAGGTTATTGAAGACGATGCACCCAGTTCATTCAAATGATAAATTGAGTTTAACAAAAACAACAAAGTGTAACCCAGGTTAAATACTTTGTCCTATATTCCATCAAAAAATAAAGGAACAATATACATTTGAAGCCAGTAGAATTAAACTCCAAGTTATATATAATTAGTAATTAGAATTTTGATAATGAAATTTCAGAATATCACACTTGACAAGAAGAATTTTAATCATTTACCAAATAAGTTCCACTAAAGATGAACATATCAGAGGCAAGTTCTTTCATAGGTAGCAGTAGGAAATTTTTTAAATGATTTTGCACATAATCTAACCTAATTCCCTCCTTTTGCAATTTGAGGAAACTAAGGCTTGTTGGGCACTAGAACCTTACACAATTTCATTTAGTTCTCACCAAAATCAAACAAGCAAGCAAACTCTTCAGAGATTAGGAAATTTAGGCTAAGGGAGGCAAGTAATTTCAACATAATCACTAAGGAAGTGGCAGAGCATTGGGGGACTCAGGTCCTTAACTACAGGAATTTGCTGGAAAACTGTACAATAGGCATGGCTTTATGAAGAAGTCACATATTTTCAGTTTAACTGGAATCATCTTAATAATCTAAAGTTCTACTTATTCAAAATTGTTTTCTTTCAAACTCCAATTTAGAGTTTCAGGGAAGAGAAACAGAGAGTAAGATGAAAGATTGAGGATTAACAGTTCACCATGAGGAAGAAAGGCACTGAGATCCCTGATGTCTAGAAGAGGTTTGCTCAGCCCTGTTCTTAAAAACAAATTGTGCTGTGTGCACACCCCTGTCTGTGAGCAGGCTGGCTGCCATGAAACAGTGGGAAAACTTGGGATTTTGCCCATTATTAAGAAAGAAGGTAGAGCTTCACCGGTGAATTCTACCACTTACGTAAGAATTAACACCAATTCTGCATGAAGTCTTCCAGAACACAGAGACGAGAACACTTCTCAACTCATCTTTAAATCTAGCATTACTCTGATACCAAGACCAACGCAATATTTTAAGAAAAGAGAACTCTAGCGGCACTATTTACAATAGCCAAGTGCTAGAAACAGCCTAAGTGCCCATCAGTGGATAATTGGATCAAAAAACTTTGGTACATTTACACAATGGAATTCTATACAGCAGAAAGAAAGAAGGAACTTGTACCCTTTGCAACAACATGGATGGAACTGAAGAGTATTATGCTTAGTGAAATAAGCCAGCCAGTGAAGGACAAATATCATATGATCTCACCCATTAAGGGACAATAATGAGCAAAACTAACAACAAGCAAAACAGAACCAAGTATATGAATACAAGGGATAGGCCTTCAGTGGTCAGGGGGAACAGGGTTGGGGGGAGGGAGGAGGCAGAGGCAAAGAAGGGGAGCAGCTTAGACAAGAACCTAGTATAAAGGAACCATGGACATGGACAACAGGTGGGATTGACTTTGGGGGGAATGGGTAGGTGGGGAGGGGGACAGAGGGGAGCAAAAAGGGGATGGATGTAATACAACAACAATAAAATAAAAAAAAAAAGAGAACTCTAGTCAATATCCTCATGACGATAGATACAAAAATATTTTATGTAATATTTTAGAATGAAATTCAGCAATATCAAAAAGGAGATTAGGTCTGTTTGTGTTTGCTTTAAAATAAAAAAAAATAAATAAATAAAACATTTTTGGTAGTTTACTCCAAACATCAAAACAAGTCTTACTGGTATTTTATACAGTGTTATGTAATTTTTTTCTTTTGCCAGCCATTGAAGGAGACAGCAGAAATTTCTTGGATTCTTCTATGGTAGTCTCATGGACAGTTGGCAGAAGGGATCCTACATTCTGTTTGATCTTGAAAGAAAACACACATGGATGATTTCATTGTGTAGCACATTGTTTTTATAATTTTATATTATTTTATTTTCATTATGTTAGGTACTTTAATCCTCTGAACTTTAAGACACAGAAAATTAAGTATATGAGCTCTATCAGAGAGTATCCAGCCAGTCATGTACTATGAAAAATGGAGACATTTATTGAAGATACAAAATACATTGTATCTTGTACAAAAAACATTGTACATAGGACAATGATGTCTCAGTCCCCTTCAAAGTAGCACCTTGGGACCTCACACAGTTCTTCCAATTGCCACCAGCTGCCCTGTAATGTTTTCCTAAATTCATTGATGATCTGAAATTTGTTCTTTCAAAAGTGATTTTAGTTTTGGGAAAAGCCAGAAGTCACAGGGCACCAAATCTGGTGTGTAGTGGGGCTGAGTCACCTAGGTGATTTGATATTTCACTAAAAAACTTTGCATGAGATGAGACGCATGAGCAGGGACGTGTGGTTGTGATGAAGCTGCCAATCACCAGTTGCTCATAAGCTATGGCCTTCTGGACCATCTGAATAGTTTCCGTGGAGCAATGTTCAAGCTTAACCCAAAATTTGATGCAGATTTGTTGCTCTACTCACTCAGTCATTTTGAATGTGAAGGCCACCCAGCATACATGCTAACTTAATGATATCTACTGCCCTCACTGCCTAGTACAGTGAAGTCATCATTGTTCACCCATGCACATTCCTGTCCACTCTCCTTGGCTGCCAGGTTACATTGATGTCCCGAAAGCATTTCTTGTTATATTAACAATGGTTGGACTTTTACTAATCTCATCAGTGCTTAGAGAAAGCAACATTTCATTTCTCTCTGGAATTATCTCAGACATTGCCATATTAAAATATATTCTTGATGTATGCCCACAAGGTCTGTCATGAAAGCATCAAACCAATGTCAACATAATTAAAACAGTTTGCACAGCTGATAATTTTTGTACAGACCTCATGTATAAAGACACATCTTCTTCTTCTTTATTTTAAGATTTTATTTCATTATTTTCAGAAAGAGGGGAAGGGAGAGAGGCAGAGAGGGAGAGAGACATCAATGTATGGTTGCCTTTCACCTGCCTCCAGCCACAGACCTGACTGGATACCTGGTTTGCAACCTGGTTATGTGCCCTGACTGGGGAATCGAACCTGCGACCTTTGGGTTTGCAGGCCGGCACTTTATCCACCATGCTACCAGCCAGGGCAAGACACATCTTCTATATGAATATCTCTTTGGTGTGATACAACCTGTTCCTCAAGTAAAGTTTCTTTCTTTCTTTGTATCTGAAACTACATGTTGATATTCCTTTTATTTGTTCTGGCTATATAACAAGGTTCAAAGGATTTGCAGGTAATTGGACTACATTGTATTTTTTTTTTTAATAAGAAACATAGGTTTTAAAGAATTTAAAGGCTTCCATAACTCCCTACCACTTTTCCAGTTACCTACTTGTCTTCAGTATAAATACCTGCTAAATGTTATTTGGAAAAATAGAGTTAATTAGCCATTTGAATTGACAGAGTGGGTAGAATAACATTAACATTTATCCTTTGAAGTGTAAATAATGGAGTTACAATCTGTTTTTAATGGAGGTTCATATCAAAGTCTTATTTCTTTGGTCAGTTTAAAATTCCTTATTAGTATTTTAAAGAATTACAATACTTGACTATTGTGAGGTATTACTTTTAGATAATAAAAGGAATGATCACTCATTAAAATAAAGTTCTGAGATAAAAAAATTAAGTGTCTCTTTTTAAATATTTCTTATTATACATTCCTGTTGACCAAAACAATTACCGTGAATGTTTTGGTGTATTTTCTTCCAGGTACTTTCATGCATAGATTTGGTGTATATTTCATATTTTAATAATGTTACTCAGTTTTTAAACTTTAATTGGCAGTGAGGAGATCATTTGTCAATTATTCATATGTTTAATTATATTGAACTTTATCTACAAAAACCTATGGAAAACACACACAGTATTTGTTACATATGTATTTTGTTGATTATGTTATTATACTTGCCTCAATTTTTCTACCTTTGCCTACTTCCACCCAGTACCCTCTTCTCTCCTGCAATTGCCCTCCACTGAGTTTATGTCCACCGGTCATGCATATAAGTTCTTTGGCTTCTCCATTTCCTATACTGTTCTTGCCATTCCTCTGTCTATTTTGTACCTACCACTTATGCTTCCTAATTCCTGCACCATTCCCCTGTTATCTCCTTCCATCTCCCAGCTGATAACTCTCCGAGTAATCTCCATATCTATGGTTCTGTTCCTGTTCTGGTTGTTTGCTTACTTTGGTTTATTTACTAGATTCAGTTGTTGATAGTTGTAGATTTGTTGCCCTTTTAATGCTCATAGTTTGATCTTCTTTTTCTTTTTAAAAATATTTTATTTATTATTTTTAGAGAGAGGAGAAGGGAGAGAGGCAAAGAGGGAGAGAGACATCAATGTATGGTTGCCTTTCACTTGCCTCCAGCTGCAGACCTAGCTGGAGATCTGACTTGCAACCTGGTTATGTTGCCCTGGCTGGGAATTGAACTAGCGACCTTTGGGTTTGCAGGCCAACATTTTATCCACTGTGCCATCAGTCAGGGCTTTGATCTTCTTTTTCGTAAGTAAGTCCCTTTAACATTTCATAAAATAAGGGCTTAGTAATGAAGGACTCCTTTAGCTTTACCTTGTATAGAAGCACTTTATCTGCCCTTCTATTCTAAATGATAGCTTTGCTTGATAGAATAATCTAGATTGTAGGTCTTTGTTTTTCATCACTTTGAATACTTCTTGCCTGCAAAGTTTCTTTTGAGAAATCAACTGATAGTATTTTGGAAACTCCTTTGTAGGTAACTCTGTGCTTTTCTCTTGCTGCTTTTAAGATTCTTTATCTTTAACATTTGACATTTTAATTATGGTGTACCTTAGTGTGGTCTTCTCTGGGCCCAACTTGTTTGGGACTCTCTGTGCTTCCTGGACTTGTATGTCTATTTCCTTCACCAAATTAAGGAAGTTTTC